>RRYC01000241.1:0-30945 GCA_004016185.1 Quambalaria eucalypti
GGGGGTGGTGGGGTTGGTGGTGGGAGGGGGGGGGGGGGGGGGGGGGGTGTGGGGGGCGGGGACGGGGGTGGGCGGGGTGGTGGTGGAGGGGTCGGTTGGGCCGAGATGTAGCTTCGTGTTGGGGTGAGGTGTGGGTGTGGGTGTGTGTGTGGGTGTGTGTGTGTGTGTGTGTGTGTGTGTGTGTGTGTGTGTGTGTGTGTGTGTGTGTGTGTGTGTGTGTGTGTGTGTGTGTGCGTGTGTGTGTCTGTGTGTTTGCGTGTGTGGTCCTGTATGCCCATGCGTCATGATGGGAAGAACGAAAGGGCTGTCATTGCCATCCATGCCATGCGCCACCCCCGTATTATATGGTGGCTGGGCTTGCCTCGCCGCCATCGAATTCAGTGAGTGAGCCCCATCCTCCTCGTGGCATGACATCACACCCACTCCCTTCCGCCCTTCCGCCCGCCCGCCCGCCGCGCTCATTTGATTGCGTCTGCGTCGTTGCCGGAGCAAAAGTAGAAGTGAGAGTGAGACGACGCACGCGGCGTGGGCGTGGGCGTGGGCGCTCCGTTCAATCCAGTTCAGTCAACGCCATACAATACCGCACTTACTTTTACGCGTGCACCGCCAATATCCGCCCGTGGCTGGGCTGGCTGGGCTGACTGGCTGGCTGGCTAGCCTAGCATGCATATATGCGTCTCGGTGCGACCCACTGTTCCGGTCTTGCGTGCGTCGGCAGTGCAGTGCAGTGCGGTAGAGTATTGTACCAACCAATACTGTACTTGTACTGAACGAGCATTGCACCGCAACAAGTCCCTCGCGCCGCCCCGGAAGTTGGCGTCTATGTCTTTGCTTGCTTGAGATTGCTCCGCTCTTCCCCCGTAGCCGCACTCAGCCGTGACGGGAATAGATGTGCCTACTTCCGGCGGGCAGGGCGTTCAGGCAGGCAGGCAGGCCGGCGGGAGTCACATGCGTTGGCGTTGAAGCAAGTGGGTGGGCCGAGCGGCTCTTGATTGGAATGAGGCGGCGGCGGCGCGTGGGCGGCGTGCGTGTCAAGCCCACTCTTACTCTGACTCTGACTCTGAGTGGCTTTGTCCTTGTCCGGGTCAGCCAACCAACCCGGCACGTGATAGTACCTGCGGATGTCCGGGGCTCAAGGCTCGTTTGATTGGTTGTTCGGGTTGAAATTGTCGTCCTGTGTCAGAATGGATACTCGTACTTATATTCCCAAGTCAGGTTGGGTTGGGAGTACAATACTGATATTTTACTGTAAGGTCGGTCTCGTGTGTGTGGGTGTGGGTGTAGCGCCCCGGGACACGTGGCGGCGCGCGGCGAGGCAGGCGAGGATCTTCGCATGAGCGGGACGGGGGCGGCGGGTGATTCATTGAGGTTTGGATGTCACTGCCTCTTCCAACTCGACTCAACACCACACATACCACACCCAATCCTACCTTCAAGACGTGAAGTGAAACAACAGACGCACGCCAATATGCGCCTCTTTTCCCTCTTGGCAGTCAGCCTCTTTGCGCTGCTCCTGGTACTCGGGGGTGTACGCGCATGGGATAAGGACGATCATGAGGTGCGTAGCGGCGTGCTGTGGCGTGGGTGTGGCAGGTCGTGCCGTGGCGGGCCGTAATGTGACTTGTTAAGGTTTGCGTGTATGCTCACCTCTTTGACCCACACCCACGTCACCGCACTGCACCCCACACCACATAGATCTTCGACCTCCAAGCCGCCATCGAAGCAAACGAAGGCAAGGGCGCGACGTTTTATTCCCTTCTAAACCTCACGACCAAGGCCACGGCACGCGAGATTCAGACGGCCTACCGTAAGAGGAGTGTCGAGTTGCAGTGAGTGTCGAGTGCAGTGGCGCAGTGGTGTATTCCGTCTCAGGGGGTGCTTGTATGCTTACGACCACCCTGCGCCTTGACTATATGCCCCGCGTACCACCGTGTCACTCCCTGCGTGTCACTCGCCGCGTGTCGCTTCGCTCCCCGCTCCCCGCTCCCCGCCCACCAGCCCCGACAAACACCCCGACGACCCCACCTCTGCCAAACGCTTCGAGCGCCTCGGCCTCGTCATCAAGATCCTCCGGGACCACCGACGCGACCGGTACGACCATTTCCTGTCCACTGGATTCCCCAAGTGGCGAGGCACAGGCTACTACTACGAGCGTTTCCGTCCTGGTTTGGCCTCGGTCCTCGTCGGCCTCGTCTTTCTCAGTGCTTGCGTGGAGCTCCTCGTCTCGCGCTTGAATTACACAAGGCACGTGAAGCGCGTGGCGGCACTGAGGAAGACGGCGCTGTACGCTGCGTGGGGACCAAAGTTCCATGCTGTCCTGGCGGGGGCGGGGCACGCCCCGGCCGTACCGAGGGAGAAGAAGGTGCGCGTCTCCCTTGCGCAGGTGGGGGAGTTTCCCAATGGTCCGGCGGCCGCGCGGGAGACCAAGACCACCACACCAGCCGAGTGGGAGGCGCTGGAGCGCGATACACGCAAGGCTGCGGCCGAGGCTGGGGCGGGAGCTGCGGGGGGAACGGCGGTGGACCTCCTCGTTACGCGCGAGGAAGACGGAGAGGCCATTGTCTGGATGAGCGATGGAGAGACGCGCGAGTGGGAAGAGGTCCACGAGGAGAAGATCCCCAAGCCTACTCTAAGGGGGACGTGGCCTGCGCGGGTGCTGCGCGGCGTTGTGGCGAGGTTCTCGTCGTCGTCGTCGGCGGTGGCGGCAACGGAGGGGGAGGAGGAGGCTTACTCGCTGGACGAGGGCAAGGGCAAGGAGCAGGAGCAGGAGCAGGGAAAGAGTACCGCTGCGAGCACGAGCACGAGCACAGGAGGCAAGAACAGAAAGGCCAATGGCAAGAAGCGTCGATGATCGATGGATGGCTCAACGACACCGCGCATGTATGTAGACTTTCTTCTCTGTGCCCCTCCGACGACACCAGCCAATGGTATTGCACTTGCACTTGCACTTGCACTTGCATGACACGACGCGGATATATTGCATCACAACCCATACACCCTCTCTGCATTACGCCAAAACACTTCATCCAGGGGGTGTTCGCCCTCCCCATCGGAGACATGCCCCAATCCCATTCTCCTTAGCGCAGAGAGCACCGCCTCGTAGTTGTCTTTCACCGCCGCTTGACCTTGACCGACCCCGCCCCCGCAGCCAAAGAGCAACCTCCGCGTCCCAAATGCCTCGACGAGAATCTCCGTCATAGCTGCAAGGGCAGCAGCAGCGTCCGACGCAGAGGATGCCGCCGCCGCCGACGACGACGACGCTCCTCCATCGGGCAACTGCAGTAAGACGCACGTCCTCGGATGGAGGGCCAGTCGCCCGACGAAACTTGCCCAGTTCTGGAAGGACTTGCTCCGCGTGAGGGGTGGGGGCGGGTTGCCGCCGTTGCTGGTGGTGGTGGTGGTGCTGCGGTTGCTGCGGTTCGTGGAGGGTAAGAGCGTAGGTGGTGAGGCGAGTGATTCTGTAATGTGCGTGGGGGTGTGGGGGTGGGTGTACGTGGGGGTTAGCACGGCGAGGCGAGGCGAGGCGAGTTGGGGCTTGACCTTGATACAACCCGAGGTGGGCGGTATCCTAAGTAGATAAGTACCGACGGCAACTCACCGAGTACGATCCACCCCCCACTTGCACTTGCACTTGCAACCTCGGCCGTACTCTCATCCCTATCCGCATGGGACGCAGCATGCGCCCTTCCGAGGAGGTCCTCCCATTTCTCACGGAGAGCTTCCCTTTGCGTCTCTTCTGCTTCCTCGTCGTCTTCGTCTTTTCCGCCCACCTGAGACTGAGACGAGCGAGACGAGCCCGCACTCGCACTCGCACTCGCGCCAATCCTCAGTTGCAGAGTCACGCCCTTCTCCCCTACTTCGCGGAGAAAGGCAACCCAGCGTTCTTCATCTGCGAGGTCGCGTACGTGGGTTAGCGGCTGGAGGGCGATGATGGGTCGAGCGTTGGGGTTGGTGTCCGTGCCGGCGTCGGCAGGGAGTGGGAGGGAGGGAGGTAAGCCCGGAAGGAGGCGTGGACGCACGGTCTTGAGGGAGGACGAGTGCGGGGTAGTGAGTGCTTCGTCCGTGGACGTGGATGTAGATGTCGATGGCGGTAAAACCACCCCATGAAGCTCCGGTCCGGCCCAGTCCTCGACTTGGAGTGGGGATGAGCCTGAGGGAGACGCGAAAGAAGAAAAGACGACGCTCACGCCCGTGGGTTTATCCCGCGGAGGGTTTGCACTCGCCGTGCCGTTGCTGCCCGTGCCGTTGCTGCTGCCATTAGCAGAAGGAGCGGCGGCCGTAGGGGGAGAGGAGAGGATTGCGCGGATATCGAGTTTTGGTGGGGGGCGGCGGGGGGGCATGGTGTGTGTGTGTGTGTGTGGGTGGGTGGGTGGGTGGGTGGTTGAGTGCGGATGTAAGTGAACGTGAATATGTTCGGGAGGAGAAATGTTAGTTGCGTGAATGCGGGCCATAATATAGTAAAGTGAAAGCGTCCCCGCCCCTCACCCCCGCCCCCGCACGCCCCTTGCACTGGCAGCGATCCGTGCGCCCGAGCCTGTCGGATCCGAATCACCGCGAGGGCAACCGCGAGTCCCGAGCAACACCATCGCGCCTTTGTCTCCTCACCACTACTTTGCACCCTTAGTGCTCAATGAACCCCTATCCGCTTATCCTTTGTCCTTTGGTCTGTCCTCACTCGACCCACTGGCTGGCTCTCCGTCCTCTCCTGTATATAATGCCCTTTTTCGACGCCAGAAAGGCCCACTTTTGGGGCAAGAATCCATACGACGCTTCTTCCACGTGACGCGTGAAATCAGACAAGCCCTCGGACTTCGGACTTTGGCCTGAGCCTGCCCGCCCGCCGCTTCGCACTGTAACCTTACGCCCCGCCCCCGCCCCCGGATGACATGGCAGGGGGACCTTGTTCACGGGGCCTATCAGGCAGAAGTGCGTAATGGATCACACTCTCTAAATACCCTACTATGTGAGCCCGCTAGCTATGAGCTCACGTTCAAACGTATGGGGAGGGAGCAACTCTGGTGGGTCAAGTGAATGAACTGAGTGAATGCTGCTTGGTTGTGTCTCACTTTCCCACGCCACGTGCGCGCCAAGGAGGAAGAACATGAAGAAGGAGATGCGCCCGCGTGCAAGGAAAGAAAATGTCGCCAAGCCAAGCCAACTCTTCGCAAGGTGAGTGGTGTACAATTCAACAAGGATCCTTCTTGCAAATATCACACAACACTCAAGCGCGTCCAGTTACCAGCATGACCTCTCCACACCTGCCTCAGGCCCACGCCAAAGCCCAGTCCCACGCCCTCGTCTCCTTCCCCGGCGCAGCCTACACGCACCGCTGTGCCCTCCAAGCCGCACGGACGGTCCTTGCGCCGAGGGGGTGGGTAGTCCACGATGGGCAAGCCGAGGGCCACGGCGACGGCGACGGCGACGGCGACGGCGACGCTCATACTCGTGCGCGTACAGACGAGGACACTGCCGCGTGGATGCGGGCCATACTCCCCGACGACGACGAAAAGGCCAGCTCCATCCTCTACCTCATGGACTACGACCTCGTTCCCTTTGACTCGGTGCATCCCGCTGCCTCTTCTTCGCGCGCATCAACCTCGGCCTCGTCCTACCCCATACGTAAAGCCCTCATTCGGAAAAATTGGCTGCACAGTGCCGTTCATTCGCACTCTGTCAAAGCCCAATCCAACGTCAACGTCGAGTCTTCCGGCGGACGTGGACGCGGGCGTGCCCCTCTGGACTACCTCCCGCATTCATGGAGCATCGACGTGCAATTCGCAGACGACTTGGACGAACTCCTCATTGATGATTTGTATGATCTTGCTGCGGAGCTCGAGGCAAACGAGGCGCGCGGTAGCGAGGAGGAGAGGAAGAAATGGTTCATCCTCAAGGCGGGGATGGCCGATCGCGGAATGGGGATAAGGATGTTTTGCAGTCTTGAGGGGTTGAGGGGGATCTTGGAGGAGTTTGAGGGGGGGAGTGATAGTGGCGACGAGGACGGCGAGGGCGAGGAGGGCGAGGGCGAGGAGACCGAGGGGGATACGAGCGTCCTCCTCGGTCAACTGCGGCATTTCGTTATTCAGGTGCGTAGCGTGGCTTGGCGGTGCATACACGCAGTCAGCGCAAGCTCACACCCCACACAACCCCACATACCCCACATACCACCAGGAATACATCCACCCCCCACTCCTCATTGCCCCGAACTACACCCCCGCCAACCCCTCCTCCTCGACCTTCCGCAAATTCCACCTCCGAGCCTACGTCCTCTGCATAGGCGGACTAAGCGTCTACCTCTGGGACGAGCTCCTCGCCCTCTTTGCGCCTGCCGCGTACGAGTCGCCCAGTGCCCGTGTAGGCGACGGGGATACCGGTCCGCACCCGCACCCGGACCCCAAAATCCACCTGACGAATACCTGCCTTCACGCAGATGGCTCGCCCACGGCCGACGGCCGTATCAGCCAGGAGAACGTCCACCTCTTTTCGGATTTGTGTAGTGCGGGGGTACCGCGGTCTGCGCAGACGCGGAGTGGGGCGACCACGACCTCGACGCGCCTACGCCTGACCCCCTCGGACTTGACGCGCGTACGGGCCCTCGCAGTGGAGACGATTGGGAGGGTCTTCGAGGCTGCGGCGAGGGGCAGTGGGAGCACGAATTGGATGATGTGGGGGAATTGTTGGGAGGTTTTTGGTGTGGATTTGATACTTGGGTGGGGTGACGAGGGTGAGGGCGAGGGTGAGGGTGAGCACGAGCACGAGGACAAGAAAGACGGGGAGCGAGACTGGAAGATGTGGCTCTTGGAAGTCAATGCTGTGAGTTCCTTACCCTCTTTCCCCCCCCTCTCTTCTTTAGCATTCACCCCCTCAGTCCACACTCTACTGACGCCCCCCCCCCCCTCCTCTGCTCCTCCCCTCCTCTCCACCTCGCCCACCCACCCACCCACCCACGCTTGATCGCACTCACTCACTACCGCTCCCTCGCTGCACGCTCTCCAGCAACCCGACTTTGCGCAATCCGGCCCCCACCTAGAATCAACCATTGCGAGGATGTTCGAGGAGGCAGTGAGGATGGCTGTCGTGCCTGGCGTTGGCTTTGGCGCGCGCGCTAGCGAGGGCCAGGGCGCTAGCGAGGGCCAGGATGGCGGCGAGGGCCAGAGCGAGGGCCGGGGCGAGGGAGAGGGTAGGTCCTCGCCCGACGGAAACGCGCCACGCGGACAATTCCGTCTTTGCTTTGAAGAGAAGATGCGGGGGAATTGGTAGGTAGTGTGTGTACAATATGCGGATGCGATATGCGGATGCGAGCGTGTGGGGAGCTGTGCGTAGTGTACGAGCTGTACTGTACTGTAAGTCCCTACGTTTCCCATCAGATTGGACCAGATCAGATCAGATGATGCCATGCCATGCAATGCAATGCAATGCAATGCCATACCGTGGATCCCATCGCCTACGAAGCGACTGAGATCTTTTGCGAAAGACGAGACGAGACCAAAAGTGACTATGTACAAGCGAACCTCCCTACCCTACCCCACCCTTCCCTACGCTGCGCTCCGCTCCGCTACTCCAACCCCTCCTCCGCCATCCTCGCACTATACCTCGCCGCCCTCCTCCCCTTGCGCGTACTAACCACGACGTCACTCTCCGGTGCAGCGCGACCTTCAGAACCGTAATCATACTCGTAACCATAATCGTCCCCCCTCCTACGCCCTCCCCGGGGACTACGCCCCGCGTACCCTCCCACATCGGACGCAGGAGGCCCTCTGCTGGCGTGCGGACGCGAACGCGGGCGCGCTCCAAGGATGTACCCCAGGTCTGTAGTGTCGTCCTCGTCCTCGTTGCGGTGAGCCCGCCGCTGCTGTCGCGGATGACGCAAATCAAGGGGATCAAAGTCCGAGGCTGCCTCGTCCACGTCCTCGCCATCGGCAAAGGGGTCGTCGCCGCGTGGCCGTGCCCGTCGTCGTTGGCGGTCACCAATCGCGGCCGAATCTCGCCCACGCGCCCGCTCACGCTCACGTCGGGCCCGCTCCTGCTCGACGGCGGCATCATACGACGGCGCCTCTTTGCGCCGGGCTGAGCGGTGGCGTGTGCTTGTCGACCCTGCCGCTGCGGCACTGGCACTGGCACTGGCGCCCGCGTGGGCGGAGGCACCGGCGGTACTGCCCCGTGCCATGGGCGCAGCGAGGTCCTTGAGCGGAATGAGCGACCCGTCGTCTGTACCTCCTGCCGTTGCGAGGCTGTCCCTGTCCCCGTCGCCGGTGCCGGTGCCCTTGCCGCCCTTGCCGCCGCTCTTGACGACTGCGCGCTTCTTTGCCTTGCTCGCGCTCGCGCGAGACGGGACGTTGCGCACGCTCCCCGCGTAGGAACTTCCCGCACGACTGGTGCCCGTCTTTCTGCCCAGCTTGTCTGCATGCGTAGCGCGAAGCCTCCTCCGGATGTAGGCCGTCCACTGCATGAGCATGGCAAATGCCGCGACGACCATGGCTGCGAGTTGAATCCATATACCTGGGCCAAACGCGCTCTCGGTGGGGGAGTCGCCAAAGTAGGACTTTACGCCCTGGGAGTGGAGGCGCACGCGTGCGACGCTAAAGAGGACGATTTCGAATACGAATGCGAGGGTTGCGGATGCCGTTGCGAGTGCGCCCAAGAGGGGCCAGAGGACGACATTTGTGCAGAGGTGCAAGAGGGCGCTGAGTGTGGCGAGGGCGGCGAGGCCGCAGCTGACGGGCTGTACGACGAGTGCGCGACTGAGGTTGTGTATGAGGAGGTAGTCGGCAATGGTGCCGTACTGGCTGTCTTCGTAGCCGAGCGTCGTCTTTTGGCAAGTCTGGGCGTCGTCGCCCGAGGTGTTCATGCCGAGGAACGAGGAGAAGCTATTGGTGTAGTCGGTGTCGGTGCAGATGGTCCAGATGCCGAATTTGACTTGCTGGGCGAGGTCGGAGAGGGTAAAGACGAGGAAATAGATGGACTTGATCGAGGGGAGGCCGATGGAGACGAGGAGTTGCAGCAGGAACGAGGAGAAGAAGCAGGCCAGGGAGATGAGGACTAGGAAGCCCGGGCCGATGCGGTGGCGCCATTCGAGCATGGCGGCGGCGGCGGGGTGGTGGGGGCGAGGGCGAGTGTCGCAAGAGTGTGTGTGCGCGTGTTGGCTGGCGAGGGAGCCAAGAATGCACAGAGAGCGAGGTTCTAGTCCTGCAGATGGCGCCTGGCGCCTTGTCCTAGGACTGCCTTGAAATCCGGTAGAGAGAGTGTGCGAAGTGCGTGCGTGCGTGCGTGCGTGCGTGCGTGCGTGCGTATGTGACCTGACCCTGAACTTGTATGGAAGACCCCAGTATGACCAATGATGACGCGAAAACAGAAAGCCAGGAAAGAGCGAGAGAGTGCGTGTGCGTGTGCGTGTGCGTGTGCGTGCCTGCGTGCGTGCAATGCGATGCAGTGCGGATAACTTTCCGTGACGAGCGACCGAGCGCGAGACCGAGCCGAGAAGGAGGGAAAGAAAAAAAGACGCGATGCAAAGGAAGGGAAAGGAAGGACTAAGTACATCTGACCCCCGTCGAATCTGGGGTACAAGATCTTCACGGGTAGCGTAAAGTAACCATGGCGAGTGAGCCAAGGAGCCAAGAAATCCTCCTCGTCCTTGCGCGTCCCTCCCTCCTTCCTCGTCGGCCTTCCTCCCTCGTTCGGCCTCTTCCCGCCGCCACTCTGCCCTGCCCTGAAAAAGAAGCCGGCCACGGCACGGCACGGCACGGCATGTGTACAAGTATTGCACTTCACTTTATGCGGGGACCCCGGGCGCGCGCAGGCGGCGCGGCGCGTCTTCTGTCGTCTGATGCCCCGATGCCCTGGTGGGTGGGGCGAAACGCGCTGGCTGGCCTCGCTCGGATCGACGCCGCCGCTGCACTTTGGCTGAGCTCGCCGCGTGACGAGGAGCGTGAGAGCGGGGGGTTGCGTGGGTGGGTGTGGGTGTGGTGTGAGAGAAGAGAGAGGGAGCGGCTGTTTCAGCTTCACGTGGTGCCTGCGCCTGCTGGACTGGACTGGCCCGGCCTGACATGGCCTGGAGAGGAGAATGAAAGTGAATTGGATGGACTGGACTGACTTGAAATTCTGTCGGTCGGTCAAGACTGGCTCACATACACACACACGCGACAAGGGCGCCCAAAAGTCCATTCAGACACGTTCCAAGGCACCTTCATTCGGCGGTCATTCCTCAATTTGCAGTCGTCCACGCACACCGCCCTCACTGCTCCGAAGCAGCCACAGCATCAAAGCGCGCAAAGGCCGATGCGTACGATACGGAGCTGTCCCTGGGGGTGATGCACTCGCTCGATTGCTGGCGTGGCGTGGCGGGGCGGGGAAAAGTTGCGTACATGCGCGGTATCTCGCAGTGTCAGCTCTCCGTTTCGCAATAATCCATCCTCACGTCGTGCTCGCCGACTCACCTCGTACCGCACAAACCGACACTCAGCCTGCGTCCCCCTCTGCGCCTCGAGATGCGCCAATGCGCCCAGTAACACGCCAATGGGGTGTCTCCCACAGACTGTATTCTTGGTTCGTCGGAGATAGGCCGCAAACTCGTCCTTTGCCTGTGCTGCCGTCTTGGCGCCGTGAACCCCGGCAAAGGAAATGGCATGCATCCCTTCGTAATCGAGGTGGCGAATCGACGTGTGGATGGGCGTGCGCGCGTCCAGGGAGGAGGATGATGATGACCGCGAGCTGAGGGACGTGCCTGCTGATGAGGGGGTGGGGCGGTAGAATGTGTAGGAGAAGCGCGAGCCCCTATTGTCGAGATTGAGAAGGACGAAATAGGGTAAAGTGGTATAGAGTGTCAGGTGGGTGTCAGACCAGGCCACTATGCGCGCTGCCCTCCCGCACGCACCAATGACAAAAGTCGGAGCTGATGACAAAGAAGTTTTCTGGGTCCGCCAAAAAGGGCGCTAGAATACGTCCAAAGTGCGCTTCCTTGGCCGTGGAAATGGCGCCCACGAGAATGGGTACAATCTTGATGTCCTGCCTGTGCGCGTGTGAGCGGTGAGGGGAGAGCGTGTCTGTCAGCGCGCCAGTGCTACCCCACCCGACCACTCCACTGCGCCACACAACTCACCCCTGAAACACCTTGCGCACATACGGCAACTGCATCTCAATACTATGTTCCTCCTCGTCCGTCTGAGCATCCATCCACTCGAATTCACCCGTGCCCGCCAGCTGCCCGCTGCGAATCAGCTCCACGTCAAGCGGTAACTCCCCAAGGGGCGTATCGTACTTTTCGCAGCGGGACAGCGCACACCCATCGAGGTACACGTGGTGCGATGGGCCGAGGATGAAAACGCGTTTGATCGACGACGACGACGACGACGACGAAGTCGGAGTCGGAGTCGGAGTCGGAGGAGAGGAGGAGGAGCTGGCAGAGGCAGAGGGAATGCAGCGATAAGCCCAAGCCGCAGCAGGCCCAGAGTAAGAGTAACCCGCGTGTGGAGCAATGATTGCACGGGCATCACTGATGGGTGGATTGAATCCCCGTGCGAGGGCGAGGTCGACCTCAGTGGCGGAGGAGTCCTCCTCGGAGACCTCGGAGTCTGGTTGTGCGCCCACGTCACGCAGCCATCCCGAGAGTTGGGCGTCTAGGCGCGAGGGATCAGCAGTGTACCATGAGCCGGCGTGTGTGGCGCGGCGGGTGTTTGATGGGGGCATTGTGTGTGGGTGAACGTAGTTGAATGGGTGAGTGAGAGGCAGAGATAGAGGCAGAGTGAAAGTGCGATTGGTGAATAGAAAAGGTAGGCAGGGATACACGCTTATCCTTGTGCTTATCCTCGGTCCCCCTCTCGCCGCCCACCTCTCGCCCCTCGCACGGCCCACCCCACGTGTGGAGGCGTGGCGTAGCGTGGCGTGTGCGTGTGCGTGACTGTTACAGTGACTTGCGCCAGCCTAGTGAGCTATTCGAGGCACACCACACGACGCACAAACACACCCCGAACAACAACAAGAACGTCATCGAAGGAAGGCAAAGCCGCTCCTCACTTTTCCGACTGTAAAGTGCTTGATTCGTCTACTTTGAGCAGCGCAGAGTGGGCGAGGTAGGTACATGCATAGCGAGTCAGGAAGTCGCGGCGTTGACGATTGAATGCTTGCTTCAGGGCCCTGACGGCAATAGGCTCTTCCCAAGTACCCACCGTGGGCATGGCGTGAGTAAGTACTTTTCTGTACCTAGTCATGGTGCAAATGAAATCAGCACAGCCATCGGACTCGCATCAGCGAGCACCGCGAATTACACTCGACTGTATGCGTAGATCCGGAACCCCGGAATCGAATCGAATCGGATCGGATGGGGACAGGGAGTTTGAAACTTGCAACGTCCGCCCGACGAAAGGAACCCCGATACAGAGGGTTTGCGAATTGTGGGACAAAGTCCGGGAAAGATTTCGATGTCGACTGCGCCAGTGCCAGTGCGTGAGCCTCGATTTCCACTACGCAAGTCTGTGAACCTCGAGGCCAACTTCGCAACTCCCTGCTCAGGGCAGTTTGCAAAAACTCTACTCACACCAAGGTCAAGGGATTCCTTGGAAAGTTTGGCGCCTGTGCTCCGGTAGTAAGTAAGTAATTGCCTGCAGGTACAGTAGGCCGCCCATGCCCGCCTTCACTCAAGCGTCAACGACCCATCGCAACGCCGTCGTCGTCGTTTCAGGGATTTTGCGAGCCAGCGGCCCGGGCCGTCTTGGCCGCAAAAGTAAAAGAGATGGGTGGGTATGGGTAGGTCGGTAGGTACTTTACGCCTCTCCACGCGCTTGCTTTTGCTATGGGGCACCAGGAAACTAGTTTGGCAAATGACGAAACGCAGCGCAACGCGGCATGGGGGATTGATTGCGCCTACGTCCCGAGTTGGACTAGGCTAGGCTAGGCTAGGCTATAACAACGATGAGATCTCTCCCCATGCCACCCGAACCTTCCTTTCTCCCTCGTCCTCGTCCTCGTCCTCGACCAACTCAACACTATTTCTCCGACTTTCGCTTGCCAAGTCGTCTCGAAGCTGGTTCTTCTCGACACTACTCTTGCGCCACCAAGTCGATACCACCTACCTACCCACAATTCACACGTGCACGCAGCTGGACTTCGTACACTTATCTACACGCCTACGACTTTATCTCGAATAACGTCGACGCAGAGATCAGACTCGGAGCAGGAGCAGGACTCCACGAGTTCTACCTCGCACAAGCACAAACACTTGCCATCTCATACCTCGCACCCCGCACCGCCCTCTCGCCGCTATGAAAGTCAGTACCGTGTCCCTGGGGATCGTGACACTCGCGCTGTTCATCGCCGAGGCCTGCCAGGGGATACCCATCCCCCGCCACGGCGTGCCTGTGCTTCACAAGCGTATCCCCGGGCATTCTTCTTCCAAGTCGCAGGCATCTGCGCCCGGTCCGTCCCAAAGCCAAGCCCAGCATCATTCAGAAAGCGCTCACGCCGAGAATCACCCAGATACCGCCCACGCTGGGTCTCACCCATATATCAATACCGCTCACGCCTCAGCATCATCGTCCAGCGGCCACCCCCTCCCGAATGACGCTGCGCTCAGTCCTCATGCCTACAAACCATGGCTCAAGTCCCCATTCTACAAAGGCGTTGGCCGTCCTCTCCCGAATGATGCTGCGCTTGATCCTCATGCTTACAAGCCTTGGCTCAGGCCTAAGCCCAAGTCCGAGGGAGCGGCACCGGCACTCGTTCTTCATGTTGGAGCGGGAGCGGGGGCAGGGAGGGGGAGGGGTCGCATGCAGCCTGTGACATCGCCTTCGACGAGGGGGAGGGGGAGGGGCAAGGGAAAGGCTTCGAGTAGCGGACCTGCACCGCGGTCGCTCACGGAAGAGGAACTAGGAGGGACCGAGGAGGAATTGCAGGCTCGAAACAAGGGCGCGGTAAGTCTCGCCTTGCCTAGAAGGGAATGGTTGCGCACGCGAGGCACTTACTGATTTCTTGGCGTTGCAACGCCTTTCCACGACCAACTGCGCTCTACCAGTCCACCTCCTGCTTCGGGCGCTCGTGCTTGCGCGGGTCCAGCTCCAGCTCTTCCAGCTCCAGCTCCAGCTCCTCCAGCTCCAGCTCCGACTCAGACTCGGACTCAGACTTGGACTCCAAGCCCGTGCACTCACCCTACACAGCGCACGATCCCCCAAAAGGCGTTCCTAAGTCCCTCTCCTCCTTCAGCCCTACCGTCTCGACCCCCCGCCCTCCACCAGGAGCAGGAAAAAAGCTACAGGCTTCGCACTCTTTGCCCAAACCGCCCGGCGCAAAACCCGCGCAACTCAAGCTCGAGCACAAACCCTGGGAGGGTACACGGCCGTCTGGTTTGAAGTCCAAAACCGCGGGGGTGCCTCCTCCCATGAAAGGACTTGCGAATGCGGACCTACCCAGTTCCTTACCCGCGAAGACGCATGTACCCACGGGGATCTACCCCATTGGAAAACCACCGAAGGATCAGGCGCGCCCGCTCTCGCCCGAGCGGGGACCTAGGATCGACTTGGAGGCTAAACCATGGGAAGGACGTAGGCCTGCGGGGCTGAGACAGCCGAGTGGGAAAGAGAGGAAAGAGAGTCATCCGATGCGCTTGGATCAGGTCCGCCCGAGTCGCCGCTGATGCTGGCTTGAGGGTGCGGCGAAGTGGGGGAGGTAGGTACGGAGGTAGTTGGAATTGTGGTTGAAGCCGACTTGTGAAAGTAGTGCGATATATGCCTTTGCAGGAAGCCCATACGTTGCGTCCACCTACTCTTTGCCGCAGTGTGAGATCAAGACAGCCACGCTACGGAGTGGCGAGTACATAGGTCCGAGGTACCGTCCGTCGTCTGAGAACCGCCGTTCTAGCACCTTTGCGCTCGGGCCTACCTAGGTATAGGAAGGTGAATTCGGGGCGCCGAGGCGTTGTCCCCGAAAATGACATGACAGGACATCAGCCACCGCACAGGCAGGGCGATACGGGTAAGAGAGGCTCGTGCCACCCACGCCACGCCGTCCTTGGCGCGACTTGGCGCAACACCTCGGTAGGGCGGTACCTAGTACGTAGGTGCTGTGCCCGCTTGACGACAAAATGCGGTCGCAGCCGCGCGATTCGTTACCTTTCGAACTGAGACTATAGACCCCAGAGCAGACTTTCTCCCATGAGGTCCTTCCCTGTCCGTGATCGTGTCTGTCCTTCCAGAGAGACAAGACGAGGGAAGCATAGTTATGGAACGCGCCAGCGTTTTCCACGGCTTCCGGCTCAGGGAATCATGC
This sequence comes from Quambalaria eucalypti, assembly GCA_004016185.1. Classification (NCBI taxonomy): domain Eukaryota; kingdom Fungi; phylum Basidiomycota; class Exobasidiomycetes; order Microstromatales; family Quambalariaceae; genus Quambalaria; species Quambalaria eucalypti. The sequence continues at coordinate 15,250 of RRYC01000241.1, forward strand.
GTGAAACTGGGGCTGCCGTGAAAGTAGGTAGTGGGCCAGCCGTCAGGAGAGGACTGGACTGGACTGGGAATGGAGGGTGTTGGTATTGAACATCGGGTGCGTAGTCAGTGGTCGGCGGTCGGTGGGTCCGTTGGTCCGTGCACACCAGGCACATCACGTGACTGGCGGGAAGAAGTCAAAGGCAAAGTCGAAGTCAGTCGAAGTCAGTCGACGTCATACGTAAGGTGCGGACCAGATGGGACTGCCAAGGGTGGGTGTGGGTGGCATGTCTTCCATGCGGACACACACTCTGTATCTACCATATTCCCTTGACGATATATAATCCCGCACCCAGTCATTTACCCACTCGCCCGCTCATTTCCTCACCCACTCATTTGCTCGCCCGCTCATTTACTGACTCACTCACTCACTCACCCACCCACTCACCCACTCGACAATGGACGACACAATGGGCCAAGTAGCGCGTAACTGCGCAAAGGAACTGGAGACGTATCAGCGGTGGGTATCTACGCCAACCCTACGACGACGGCGATAAACCTACTGACTCGAATCCCTCCCTCCCTGCCCCCCGCCGCACACTCCCCAGCTGCATGATAGCAAACCAACACTCTCCCTCTCCAACCGCCTGCTCCGGCCCGAAATCCTCCCTCCAAGCATGCGCATCCCGCGCCTCGCCGCTCCTCCCCCTCTTGCGATCACGCTGCGCAGGGCAGATTCGCGCATTCGAGACGTGTTTACAGGAGAGTAATGCGCTGGGTGGGGGTGGGATGAGTGACGAGGAGGTGCAGATGAGGTGTGGAGAGGTGTTTGTTAGGATGTGGGGGTGTGTCGAGGGGGTGAAGAGGGAGGTGGGGGCAGGGCAGGGGGCCGGGCAGGGGCAGGGGCAGGGAGGGGAGGCAAGTGGCGGGGAGTGAAGCGCGAGGATGACGATGACCGGCGCGGGAGGTGCTAGATGCACCACCACGACTCGGTAAACCCGTCTGGACTCGGCATCATTCGACTGCCTGCCAGGAGTACTTTACGCCACGCCACGCCTACTCCCACTCACTGCACGGGCATCATACATGGCATGTCCTGAGCTCGCGCCGCGACGAGGTATCAGCGCCCAGCGCCAGTGCCAGCTACAAGTCACCCATACGTGGCGTGGGGCAACGATCACCCGACAATGGTCAGTCAGCCAAGTGCGGGCGAGTCACTCGCCTCTGCTGATCATGGATGCTCTCATTAGCTCCTACCACTTCTGCCTCGATGGGGGCCAGGACCCAAGTCCGCTGCCTTCACCTTGACCGGGCGAGGCCGAGCGCGCCTGGGCCAGGCCATTGGCAGGCATACAGGCAGGCATCGCCCGCCCTGCAGAAGGAAATGCCCCCCTTCGGTCGCTAGCACATGGATGAATGCAATCATAGACTGTATCTCAGTGACTGACTTACTTGCCTGTGTGAGATCACCTAGTTGATTTGCTCACCCGCTCAGCCAGTCAGCCAGCCAGACGAGTCTTGCAGCCTGTATGTATGTACGCACTGCTCGCACGCCCGCACCGCACCGCATCACTCCATGGAACCTTGGTCGGACCTGGAACTCAGTCTTTGATCGTCCTTGTGCGACGCGAGATACAAATTGTTTATGTTAGCATGTTCTGTTCTGTTCCGTAAAAAGTCAGCGCCAAGTGCGACGCTACTGATTACGCTCCACTCACTCGACACGCGCGCACTCATTGCCTCGAAGTGCCCGCTGTCCGCGCGGAACGACACGAGACGGCCACGAGGCACAACTACAAGACAACAATTGCGATGTTGTTATTGATCTTATCACTCTATCCTTAACCACTCTCCTCGCACCGACCCACCCGCCCGCCCAGCATGACTACCTCCACCACCTCCACCACGCCCACGCCCTTCAAGCACCTCACCTCCCCCTCCTCCTACCTCCCCCTCCTCTCCTCATACGACGTCTGGCTCTTCGACTGCGACGGTGTCCTCTGGGCAGGGGACGACCTCATCCCCGGCGCAGCCTCCTTCCTAGACAAACTCCGTAAATGGGGGAAACAAGTCGTCTTCGTCACGAATAACGCTACGAAGAGTCGTGCTGCCTACTTGCGGAAGTTTGAAAAGTTGGGGATCCATGCGGATATCAGTGAAGTGTTTTCTAGTAGTTATGCGGCGGCGGTTTACTTGAAGAGGGTGCTGGATTTTCCTAGTGATAGGAAGGTGTATGTCATTGGGATGGAGGGGATCGAGGAGGAGCTAGACGCAGAGGGGATAAAGCATATTGGGGGGACGGTGAGTTGCCGTCGCGGGGTGTGGCGGTGCGCACGCAGCATAGCATACATGCAGTCGGGTACTTACAATACACCACTTGTGCGCGCGCCCGCCCGCGACCAGGACCCAAACGACAACGTCTTTCTCCCCCCTCTGGACTTCTCCTCCCTCCAAGCAGAAGGCGCCCTCGACCCAACCGTCGCAGCCGTCGTCTGCGGCTTCGACATGCACACCTCCTACATCAAGCTTGCCAAAGCCCACAAGTACCTCACGCGCGAGGGGTCCACTCTCCCCGTCTCCACCCAACCAGGAAGCACAGGCGGAGGCTGCCACTTCATCTTTACGAATGATGACTCGACGTTCCCAGCCAAGGGCGGGCCTTGGCCCGGCGCGGGGAGCCTCTCTGCGCCGTTGCTTCACTCCACGGGGAGGAAGCCTACGGTTATAGGCAAGCCCAACCAGCCTATGCTCGATACGATTCTAGCGGCAAAGGAGTTTGATCGTAGTCGGGCGATCTTTGTGGGGGATCGACTCGATACGGATATTGATTTTGCCAGGCAGGGAGGGATTGCAAGTCTCATGGTCCTTACGGGGATTAATACCGTGCAGGATATTACCAAGCCAGACGCAAAGATTGTGCCGGATTACGTCGTCGATAGTTTGGGGGACCTGGATGTACTCACTGATGAGGACGTGCAGGGTGGGGGGAAGTAGTGCATAGACGTAGGTAGCCAGCCAGCCAGCCAGAGAGGCGTGGCATGGCATGGCATGGCATGGCGTAGATGAGCGGGCCGCACGCATAGACAAGGCAAACAGTTTCAATCCCAATTGCAATTCCAATTCTTGACGCCAAGTACCAGCGACAACGAGTGAATGCGAAAAAAAGAGAGAGGTGGGCCGCCACGCAAATGAATGTGTGTACGAGCATGAGAAAGCGAAGTGGGGGTGGCGGGGACGGGAGGGGGGGGACTATATACGGGTGGTGAGTGGGTGTGGGTGGGCGGGTGTGCCTGCGGCACTTCGCGCTTCGCGCCCGTGCCTTAGTACGGCGTCTGCTTCGCAAAGAACTTGCTAAAGAAGCTGACCTTTGAGTCTGCAAACTCAAAGTTTCCAAACCCATTCCCGAGGCGCATGACCTCCTTCTTGTTCTCCTTGTTCCTCGTCCAAGTGGGGAGCGTGCCATTGGAATTATCCCAGCTACCTCCCGAGTTCGGGTCGAGCGTCTTGACAAAGTTCGCCCAGTACGAGCTCATGACGTCACTGAGGTAGATGTCGTACTCGGTCCAGGGCAGGTCCGTGTTATAGAGGTTACGCATCACGTAGTTGATTTCCGCCATGTGCTTGGCGCCGCTGGTCGTACCTGGTGGTGCGTGGTCCCAGAAGTACGTCCAGAAGGGGCTCTTGGCGGGGGACTTGATCCAGCCATTGGCATAGAGGTACACCGAGGTGATGCTCAGCCAGTCGGCTGCGTCATTCCAGTTGAGGGACGCCTCCGTATCGTTGTTGCTCGGCCAGAGCTTGCGATACTCGGAGATGAACTCCTCCCCGTAGAAGGCTTTCGTCGTCTTTTCATAGTCCTCGACAGTCAGACTGATATTGAACGCTGCGCCAGACTCGTCCTTGTTGTTCCCCGTGATCATCGGGACGTCATTCGCGGGCCCATCCAGCAGACTCTTGACATACTTGTTGGGCACGACGTACCCGTCGAGCGTCGTCTTGTACAGCGGGGGAGTAGCCGTCCAGTTCTGCACGGCCAACGGGATACTCGAATCGCGGTCGTCGCTTCCTTCGAGGATCTGGTCCATAGTCTGCTTCCGGAGACACGCCACGTTACTGCAGTTGTGCGCAGAGAGGTACTCCTCGCCAAGGGCGAGGGCGTGGCTCATGTTACGGTAGGAGTCGGCAATCCCACCGAGGAGCGGGTCATAGGGATAGCGAATCCCCGACTCGGCAATCATTCCGTGGAAGAGGCCCTTGGCAAGCGGGGAGTTGACGGCGTGGAAGACTTGCGCACTGCCAAATGACTGGCCGGCAATGACTACGCGAGAAGGGTCGCCTCCGAACTTGTCAATGTTCTGCTGGACCCACTTCAGCAGAGTGATGAAATCCAGGATACCGTAGTTGCCCGTCGAGTTGTGGGCGGACTCCTCGAGGAGCTCGGGAAGCGCCTGGAAACCAAACGCCGCGTCGCGGTAGTTGTCTGTGTGGGACGGGGAGAGGCGCTTCGGTCAGCTATCGACTGTACCTCTGGCCAAGACTTCCGTCGCCGCCGCCGCTGCCGGCACTCACAGGTAACGGTGACAATGTCCTTGGTAGCGAGTCCACCTGCGTCATACAGTGCCTCTCCGCTCGTCTCTCCCGATCCGTAGTTCCACACAAACACCGGCAACTTCTCATCCGGCTCCCTAGCGGGCGTCCAGATATTAACGCTCAAACAGTCCTCACTAAGAGTATACCCCTGCTGCGCCTTCGAAGCAATGGGACAGGCCGGTCCAAAGTCAGTAGCCTCATACGTCTCATTCCAGACTTCGCGCGGCTGCGCAGGCTTCCACCTGTTCTCGTAGGAGGTATCCGCCGCATAAGGGATACCGAGAAAGGCCGCGACGTGCGAGTCGCTGGTGTTAAAGTACTTTTGGGTGGTGGTGCTGTTGAAGTACTTGAAGCCACGGACGGGACCGTACTCGGTTGTGACGGTGCGGTTGTACATGTAGGCCGAGGCCAGCGTGGGGCTGGACGCCACCACGGCGGCGAGGGCAGCCAGGGAGGAGAGGGTAGAGCGCATCGCGGTGCGGTGCGGTGCGGCGGGGGGCGGGCGGTGGTGGCAGGGATGCTGGGGGAGGAAAAGACGAAACGAAACGTAGGAAGGCACCCCCTCTTTATAGCGGTGGTGCTGGCGTGGCAAGACCAGACCACGAGGGTAGGTACCGCACTTACAGCACTGCCGCCCTGCTCCCACTCCCTTTCACCAAACTCACCCATGACGACAACGGCCGGCACCCGCCTTCCTCCGCCGGGTCAGCATCCAAGCCAAGCCGCATGTACATACGCATGCACATCGGCAAGGTCCGACGCCTTCCAAGGTAAGGCAAGGCAAGGCAGAGGGAGCTAGGGGGCAGGGGGCGGGAACCGGAACAGGGACAGGGACAGGTATTCTATACTGTATGTATGTACAATATCAGATGCGAGACGCAGATGCCTACAACCCTTTGCCTGCCAATGCCACGAGGTCGGGAGCGAGGGAACGAGGGCGCCGTCGCTGACGCCGACGCCGACGCCCGGCGGGGCTGCCGAGGAATGAATGGAAGTGGGCGCCGGCGCCGGCACCGCTGGCTGTTAGGTAGGTAGGTCACCGCCCGGTGCTGTTGGCGGTACAGGATAGGCGTCTCGCGAGGCATTGGGAGAGGTACTGTACCCGACACCTACGAGGACTCTGCGCCGGCTAAGTCAAGTCAAGTCAAGTTCTGCCACGCGAGGCGAGGTAGCGAAGACGCCACGCCACGCCACGCAAGTCAGTGAGTCAGTCAGTCAGTGAACTGCTCGGGTTGTTGTGCTCCGAGCAAAGGTTTGTGTTCGTTGAAGTTTGGATTTCGTCGCGTTGCGTTGCGTCGTGTTCGCATAGTTCAGATCTCTCGAGGCGGGCGTGTGTAAGCATGTACCCAGGGTGTCTTGCGGGGTCTTTTCGAGGCAAGCAGGCGGCAATTCGCAGCGGCGGGAGCGGCGTTTGTGAGCCTATTTTCGTTGAAGCTCAATTGCGCTTGCCTGCCATTGCGCTTGCCTGTACGGGGTGGGGTGCGGTGGGGTTAAGTTGGGTTGGATCGCCGTTCTTGATTGGTTGCAGTGCAGCAGTGCAAAGCTTTGTCTTGGCGCGGCAGTCGCAGTCGGCGCTCGGCGCTCGGCAGGGGTCTGGTCCGATCCCACCCAGACATGCTCGTGCACGCGCCGACTCACATACTGTATTGTACATATGGGTTTACCCTGCGCCTGGTCTTGCCGTGTCCGCGTGGCCGTACATACATACCTGGAGGTGGGAGGTAAGCCGATGCAGATGCACGGCGGGGTTACTGTACTGTACTGTAGCTGGCGTCAGACGGCATGGCATGGCAGTCAATTTGCCGCCGTGTATCGCTGCCTCGTGGCCTCTTCTGCTTGTTTCTCTTTCTCTCGCGATCTCGCTTCCAGTACGTCGCGTGGCGAAGGGTGATCCAGAAGGAGAGGGGCGTGGCGTCCTTGATCCAAATCGAATCGAATCTGAATCGGGGTCGGCCACCCAGTCAGTCAGCCAGTCCGCACTGCCACTCGACACACGCGCCCGCGTCTACTTTTAGACCACCGGCGGCGGCGTGCGTGCGGGCGTACGGGCGTGCGTTGCGCGCGTGTGTCGCACCTTGCCGTGTGTATCGAGCCGACGACGGTTCTTCTCTGGGCGACTCGACTGACTTGCAAGGTTCGTTCGCCGTCTTTGCCGCCCGCCCGCCCCTCCGCTCGCCCGCAAAGAGAAGGAGCTCCACGCAGTCCCAAGTCCCAAGTCCCACTTGCTGTATGCGCTCCAACGAGGTCCCCTTCCCGTCTGGCTCGACTGGACTCGACTCGACTCGACTGCGTACCGCTGCGTGACCCAACTCTCACCAGCGCGCCCGCCCGCCCGCCACCTAATTGTACCTTTGTGGTTCGGTGTCACATGGCATGACATCGCATCGCATCGCGTGGCATCGCATCGCATCACAATCGGGACCAACCCCGAACACGGGAAGAGACAGTGTACCGCACCGCACCGTAATCGCACCGCACCGCCTTCAGCCTTGGCCGGCCTTTGTTGCTGTTGCGGCAACTCGGCATTAAAGTACTGCACGCGCGCCGTGCGGCGACTTTGTCATAAGTAGATGCGATTGCGCCACGCCACGTTATTTTCAGGGCTGTGTGGGGGAGAGGACTGTACTTAAGTATGTACTGCACTTACATAAGCGTGAAATGCCGAGCTGGCCAGGATAGCCGTTCCCAAGCCACACACCACGCCATGCCGCGCGCGTATCAGATCATCGAAGGAGTACTTACATACAAGACAAGAAGAATTGTCTCCATCTTCCATTCGGCACGCAGTGCGTGCGCGTCCTTCTTGGGCTGGGGTTCAGCAGCGTAGCGAGCCCATCGAACACGGCCTCAAGGGCGATGACGACGCGAGTGTCCCGTCGCAAGTCGCCGATTCTTGCTACTATCTTACTGACTTTGGCGTCCCGCTAGTGCATCGTACACGCTTACCCACCAACAGAGGACCCACTCGAGCCTCCTTCTCCACGCAAATCAGTCTCAGCAGTCTCAGTTAGTCGGAGCGGAGTCAGAGAGCAGCGAGTCATGGTTCTTGGCGTGGGAGTTGGCCTGGGCGTTAGCGTTGGCGTGGGCGTGGGCGTGGGCGTTGGCGGGGGGGTGAAAGCTCGAAGCTCTGCAAGTAAGCTCTGCCATGACAATGAGCAAGCCGCGTCATACACTCAAGCATAGGTACATACAGTAGGCTCAAGCTCACTTCTACTCGCCCAGCGAAACGCCTGATATCGCATCATATCGCATCGCCCAGATGAAGCATACAATACATGCAATACATCGTCGGCGCCGGACTGCCGTCGGAATGACGGATGTACAATAAGGAATGGACAGGAGTTGCAGCTGGGCAACGCCATGTTCTCGCAAGGGCCCGAGGGGTTGTTGGGTTCAATACAATATGCGTTGGGTGATGTCACGTACTAGGCAAGGTAATGGTCACTCTGGCGGCCAGCGATTGCCTGTATGCTGCTTCAACAGGATCACAACTCTCCTATTGTACTTCTGCGTGGACTTACATGCTGGTACTGAGAGACAAGCAGAGACACGCAATGAGTGCATCCCATCAGGACATCCTGATAAGGGACGGCTCGATTCCATCGCTAGTAAGTAAGAGGCTGCGCTTGGTTGCGCTGCGTTTGTCCAGTCCAGAAGGAAAGCAAAGGCACGCAAAAAGGTCCTCTTCGGGTAGAAAGTATGCCCCTCCTACGGATATGCAAACCTCACGGTAGCTTGCCATTTCGTCAAGGCCATGAATGTCGTGGCGGCACCATTCAAGGACCCCTGTATGCCCTGTATGCCCTGTATGCCCTGCCCTGCGCGGTGTCCACGCCATGGCCGTGATGCTCAGCGCGGGTCCAATTGGATATCCTCACACGTCGGTGATCTGGTGCGGGGGACTTGGCAGAGACGTTTTGGAACGTCTTTCCCTCTAGGGAAGTCGGGGTCAACCGTCGGAAGCTCCAGCTCTCTCTTAGCTCTAAAGCTGCCATGCGTAGAGTCGGGCACCCTGGCGACCATACCCGCCGTGGCATTGGAATGAAAACGATCGTGTAGTTTGGTGCAAGGCGAGACTATAGTATGCATTCGTCCTGCTCAACTAACGATCGTATCGCAGTCATGCCTGATTTGGGAGGACCCGTCGATACGGCCAGGCGTCGCCGCGTGCCGAGGTCACCAAGGCAGCGCATCAGCTGTCAGGTGCAAGACCCTTTATGGCGGTCAATGTCGTTTCGATTCCGCCGGCGACGACGTGCGTGCGACTGGGTTGAGGTTGTATTGGATCCAGTTGTATGGGATGGGATCGAACCTACGCCTTTGCCTCGTCGTCGAACTTACGCCCTTTTGCCTCTGCCTCTGCCTCTGCCTCTCCCCCGCGCGTGTCAGACGCCAAGAACAACGCACGGACGACGCGCATCTGCGCGACTCGGAAGTCGAGTTGCGGGGGTTTGCAAGGTTTGGCTGGCTGCGTCAGTAGGAAGTGGACGTTTGCTGTGGCACCCCTGCCCAACTCCCGCTTCATCCCACCCACACCTCAACTTACTCTCGCATCTTGTCCCCTCTCGCCAACACCCACCACATGTCGACTGCTCGACGGGCGTGCCTCGGAGGGGGATCAACACTACGCGTCGTCGTCGTCGTCTCCTCTTTCCACCACCGGCACCATGGCGCGTCTCCTCCTTTTCGGTGACGAGGGCAACAAGAGGGGGGCCCGTAGCCTCTTCACCTCCGTCGTGGGCCTCACCTTCGCCCTCGCCCTCGCCCTCGCCGCCGCCGCTCTCGCTTTTGCAGACCGCGCCCCACCGCCTTCCGCCCGCTCCTACGCACACCTCTCCTCCTCCTCCCTGTCGCGCATCCCAACCCTCTCCGACCCAGCCCCCATCCTAGACCACCACTCACCCTCGTCGTTCCTCTCCCGTATCCTCATTCCGCGCGTAAGCGGCTCGCAGGAGATTCTCGCCGTGCAAAAGGCCATCCTCGAAGTCTTTACGCGGGACTTGGCCGCGTCAACCCGTACCGGCCGCAAAGGGTGGCACGTCGAGGAACACGCCTTTAGCGATAAGACGCCCTATGGTGTGAAGCCCTTTAAGAACCTCGTCTTCACCAAGAACCCGCGCGCACGCACGAGATTGGTCCTAGCAGCGCACTATGACTCCAAGTATTTTCGTAATGGCGGATTCGTCGGTGCGACGGATAGCGCTGCGCCGTGTGCGATGCTCGTGGACTTGGCGTATGCCCTCGATGCGGCACTCGATCGGCACCATTCCAGCGACGGCGACGACGACGGGGAGACGACGCTGCAGCTCATCTTCTTTGACGGCGAAGAGGCATTCAAGACGTGGACACATACTGATAGCACGTATGGTAGTCGCGCACTAGCCAAGAACTGGTCCGTCACCTACGACGTGCCCGCGCTGGAAGCCCGCCGCCTTACAGAGAATACCCCCCTGCGCAGAATCGACGCAATGGAGCACCTTGTCCTCTTGGATCTCCTGGGCGCACGCGACCCCGTCATCCCCTCGTTCTTCAGTAGCACGCACTGGCTCTTCCAGGAACTCCTCTCCGCCGAGGAGCGGCTGCGCTCTGCGGGCCTCCTCTACCCGTCCAATCCAGGCACGGGCGACTCCACGACACTCCACACCCGCAAAAGCTTCTTCCGAAACGACGTCAACTCCCTAGGCCACGGCGGCATAGAAGACGATCACCTCCCCTTTCTCGCGAATGGCGTGCCTGTACTACACGTCATCCCTTCGCCATTTCCACGCGTATGGCATACCCTCAAGGACGATGCAAGCGCATTGGACTGGCCCACGGATTATGCATGGGCGATGATCCTGCGCACATTCGTCGTCGAGTATCTGAAGTTGGACGTCGAGGGGGTGCAAACGTCGAGGGAGAACCTCAGGCGTTTTGCACCATGGCGGGCGGGGGCGGGCGAGGACGAGGAGCAGCACGAGGAGCAGCACGAGGAACAGCAGCGGCAGCAAGATGAGGAGGAAGGGTGGGGGACTGCACCGCCTCGGCGAAGTAGAGAAGATCTGGCGAGTATACACATCCACATCGAGCGGTAGTACTGGGCGAGCCCTCGCGTGTTAATAACATCTGCCATTAAGTACCGATAAATCCATTAAAAAGAGTCAAAGCTGACCGTGACGATATACTCCTGCCTGCCTGCTCGCCCGCCCGCCCGCCCGCCCGCCCGCCCGCCTGCCCCTTTTCGATTTCCCCGCCTCCCCTGCTGTACCATGCGTAGCAGTGACGAACACCAGCCTGCGTAATGACGTCACGTCGTGCTGAATTGGATGCCCGCGTACATACAATGCCATAGCCATAGCCATAGCCATACCACGCCGTACCATACCAGATCGTACCATATCGTACCATACCGTGGGAAACGCAATCCCTCGCCGCTTACCTTGAGGGCTCAACACAGTGAAATAAACTACTTACGCACTATGCTATGCCATGCTATGATATGTGAGATCTGACCTTTCGCATTCGGGATCCCTACCCCACTACCCGCGGCAGGAGCACTGCCAGTGTTGTGTATGCGTCGTCCTGCACTGGAGCGGAGGAACCCCATTCCCAACGGACATCCTTCTTCTCGCTCGCGGCTCATGAGCTTCCCTTCCCTTCCCTTCCTTCCTCCCCCGCAGCCCGCAGCTCCAAGGTTCATTGTTCAAGGCTCAAGGCTATGTTAAGGCTACGGGCTGGGGCTTTGTTCCTCTTCCCACTCCCTCCCGCCCCACAACCATGCCATGCCATGCCATGCCATATGATTTCCACCAACCAACCAACCAATCCAACCAACTAATTCAACCCCGTGACCGTCAATCGAGGTAGGAGCACGATCACACTCAGATAAGTCTGCGAAGTCGCGTGTCCGTCCCGGCGGCACTGCGAGTAACCAGACGCCGGACTTGGGTAGGTGGGTGGGTAGGTAGGTAGGTAGGTATCTCACCATCCCAGGTATGTCATGTCCTGTCAATTTCACATGACATGGCATGACGTGACGTCCCGCGGGGTCTAAGCGCATAATGGATGGATGAATAGTAAGTAAGTATCCTACGAAGGGACGACTTCACAGTGCAGAGTGCGGAGTGCGGAGTGCAGAGTGCAGAGTGCAGAGACGGGAGGGACTCAGCAGTCGTGAAATCCTGCCATGGCTGCTGTGAATCGTCGCTCGCTAGAGGAAATGAAGAGGCTGGAACGTGCGGTACCCGTGCTAGCGCGCTCCACTCTCTTCTTCTTCTTCGTTGGTTGGTTGGTTGCTTGCTTGGTTGATGTAGTACGGAGTACCGCAGACATGCACTTCGGTTGGCTTTGGTAGTGTAGTCCTGCAGAGCGGAGTGGCACAAGCCGCGGGAAGTGCGCCACGGCGTACCTACCGCTGAGATTTTGATGAGGAGAAGCACGCACGCACGCACGAGATCGGGGCACGGGGCACCACTTCTGAGTAAGTATACAGTAAATGAAGGACCTCGTCGTCCTGTTTCATGAGCGAGGCAGTACACTTTTTTTGCGGCAAAGGGCATGGACGAGACGAGTACTTGCGGGCCAGGCCGGTGCAAGCCCAAACCACGCCAACGACTCGCACTAAGCCACCTCAATGCGGAAGAAGTACGACACAATCCCTTGGTTGTGGCTGTCGCCAAGGCCTTTCTTTTTCGCATAGCAAGGCCCTGATCTCGGGAATCCGATGGCATTGCATTGCGTGATAGATCTGCATTCGCTTCAACTCTTCTTGCCGCTGCGTCGCTACGTACTGCGCCTTCGTCCCGCGACGCAACGCAACGCAATGCGGCAAGACGAGCGGTACTTAGGTCCCTGCATACTGGAGACGAGACCAGCTCCGCCCTACCTGTCCTCGGGCGTAAGCATGTAACAGCAAGGTACCGCACCGGGGGGAGCCGCTCTAGTGTGTGAGTGAGTGAGTGAGTGATCGAGCGGGGGACAGCAGGCAGTGAGTGAGGCGCAGTGCGGTACGCGCCGCCTCTGCCTCGGCCTCGGCCCTCTTCGATCCCATCTCTATGCCCGCGCCGGCACGGCGCGAGGCTCATGAGCAGCGGGAAGTCTGCTATCTTCGCCGGCGCTTCGATACCCATTGAGTTCTGGTCGCGCCATTTGCAAAAGGAATGACCCTTTTGAGGTTTGAGTTGCCACTTTTGAGTTGTATTGGGATCTGCGGCTTATGCCCGACGATGGCATACAATGTAGCCCGACGATAGCATACTTACAATGTAAGTAAGGGGCGGTGGACAGGGACACCTACCCTCTACCATGGCATCATTTGGCGTAGCATGGCGTGGAGTGGCGTGGCGTATGGGGGGCAAGCCTCTTTTTGTGTTCGATCATGGGCTTGTCAGTAAGTAAGCTCGACGACCCGGCCTGGGCGTGGGGCGTGGGGCGTGGGGCGTGGGGCGTAGGGCGTAGGGAAGGCACGGCAGGGCACGGTACGGCAGCAACTTCCTGCACTCCCCGCCCCCATCCACTCCCTCCGATGCCGGCGGTATCCCTCCCGCAAGCATCCGTCTCGCCTCGACCCTCACGCCATACCATGTGGTACCATACCAGACCATGACCGCACTAGCCGGGTTCGGTTTCTGCGCGAACGGAAGCCCTCCCGTGGCACGTGGCGCCGCCATTCCTCCTGCAGAGAAACAATAAAGGTCTCGGGGATGCGAAGTCAGGGAGGAACGTGGCTTGATTGAGTGGTAGTGCCTTCCTCAGGTTGCTGTCCTTCCCACCGTAGGTCGCGGCCACGGCGGCGGCGGCGGCGGAAGACTTGGCACTTCCGCGACTGTTCCCGCTCCCGCCCCCGCTCCCGCTTCTTTCCTGGGTGAGTTTTCCGGCGGCAGCGTCCAGGAAAAATGCCACGCTACGAGCTCCGAGCTCCGAGCTAGCGGGACATAGACCCTCGCAAGTGACTTTTGACGAGTTCCGCAGGAGCGCAGGAGGGCGCTGGGAAGGAAGCGGAGTTGAGACGACTGATTAGCCTCGTTGGTTGCTGACGCTGCTGCAAGGCGTCGCCGCCGACGATGCGTCCTCTGCGGTGGCAAGTGACGTCGTGAGCACACACAGTACTTACCGCACGGTCATGACCGGGGAGGGTCACGCCGACGGAAAAAGGCTTGGGTAGCGTATGTAACAAACAGCGTGTAGGGTATAAAAGGGCTGATGCCACCGCCCTCATCAGTACTCTGAGATATCCCCATCCTCTCCACCTCCGTCTCCCTCTCTCCCATCTTTACACTCCGCCCCTCTCCTCTAATCTCCCCCCGCCCACCAAGCCCCACCCACCCTCAACCGCCCATCATGCAGTGCAAGGTCCTCCTCTTCACCCTCGCCGCGGCCCTCTTCGCTTCGTCCACCACGGCCGCCCCCGCCCCCGCCCCGGCCCCCGTCCCCGCCACGCAGCACAAGCACAGCGAGCACGCTAACGCTTACCCCATTGTCTTCGAGGACGACATCCCCAAGGAGGTTCGCCACTTCCAGCTCAAGGACGACGACTGGATTCGAGCTGTGAGTGTCGTGTCGTGGCGTGTCGTGGCGTGTCGTGGCAGCGAGGAAGGACGAGGAGGACGCCCTACCGTTGACGCGTACGCTGACACCACCGGCTGTTTGCTTTTGATCGTGCGCGCCCTCGCCCTGCTAGTGCCAATACTGGGAGCTCGCTGCACAGGCCAGCTACGCTTCCGAGAAGTTCGACTACACCGTCAAGGCGGACTGCAAGCCCACGGACCAGAAGAACAGGGTCGTCGCGTAAGTACTTACGAGCTCGCCCAACGCACCGTGGACGTTGTGATGCATGGTTGCAACCTACTGACAATTTCTTTCTCTCCCCATCCTACCTCACCCCGCTCCCTCGACAGCGCCTACGCGACCCAGTTCCGCCACAAGAGCGGCTCCATCTTCTCCTGGACGGGCCCGCACGGCGACCTCGTCGGCTTCAAGTTCCTCAGGCGCGCCAGGGGCGGCTGCGAGGAGATTGTTCCTGGGTGAGTAGCAGATCGTGGCGCGGAGCGGAGGGACGCGAAGGAATCCCCAGGCGGCATCCGTGTGAATGGTATGTACTGACCGACCTCACCCCCCCTTCCCACCCTCACCTCTCCTCCCCCAAACCACCAGCTTCTGCGCCGGAGAGTCCAAGGAGCACAACATCAAGAAGCTCAACTAAGCGTGTGATGTGGTCACCTCGGCGGGCAGAAGGAGGGAGGGAGGTACGCACCATCGTGTCGCTCTCTCCCCGCGTGCTAATCTCAGTTTTCTAAGTAGGCCCGCTGAGGCTGAGCGAGCAAGGTCGCACTGCCCCACCCTCCTCGTTGTCGGTCCCGCTCCTGCTCTCATCCGGCTTGTGGACATTCCCCTCACCTAACTTCAGCCGCGAGGCTGTCCCTCTCCCACTCTTTGCACTCCCCCACCCCCCCTCCCCCCAATGGACAATAGTACTTACTTTGCAGTTACATTTACATCGCAGTGACAGGCACTGGCCACTGCCACTGCTTGTGCGTGAGCGTGAGACCTGTGCGGAGTATCCCTTTCTCGAGGTGTCACTGCGGGAGGTAAAGCAGAGCAAAGGAAAGAGGCGGGCAGCCTTGCCCCCTGACGACGTCATTCGTGCTCTCGAGGTTTTGAGTACTTATGCGCGACGAGTGTCTGCAACACGGGCCTTGCTTGCTTCCCATGGACGAGTTCGACAGTCCAGTCCATAGCCCATGGACTCACCTCCCTGCAACTCGTACTCGTCATTTATTTATGGCAGTGTGCTTCTCCCTCCACCTTATATCAGTCTCAATCCCTCTGGCGTGGCGCACCTACGTAGGTAGAGTACTTACAGTACTTGGAGTCTGGAGAGAACGACGCGCGCCTGCTCTCGTTGCTTTTTCCTCATTGGATGGCGAGGGGGGGGGGGGGGGGGGGGGGGGTAAATTAGTCATTCGGTGGGGGGGGGGGGGGGTAGGGGGGTCCCAGGGCGCTCCGCGTCTTTGGGGGTGTTTGGGGGGGAAAGGAGAAAAAATTAAAAGGTGGTTGTTTGGGGGGTGGGGGTGGGGGGTGGGGGGGGGGGGGTGTGGGGGGGGGGTGTGTGAGGGGCTTTGGGGGTAGCTGGATGGGTGGGTTGTGGGGG
>RRYC01000242.1:0-28352 GCA_004016185.1 Quambalaria eucalypti
GCGGGCGTGTTGTGGGGGTTGGGGGGGGGGGGGGGGGGGGGGGGGGGGGGGGTGGGGGGGGGGGGGGGGGGGGGGGGGGGGGGGGGTAACCGTGATGCGAGATCTCACGGGCACGGGCACGGGGTATGGTCGTGCCTACCTATCGTTTGGGATGCACGGCGCGGGCTGCCGCAAGCAAGAGCAAGTAAGTACCTACTGGCGCTGTTCCGCTGTACCTAGGTGCTGTCCCTACTTACAGACCTCGCCCCGCCTCGGCCTTTGACTCTGGCGATGAAGGGCCTGCGTGCGAGCCGACGTTGTATTACGGGGGCGCAAAGTCCTTGGCATAGCATACTTGAGGGGAGTGGGCCGAGTGCGACCACGATACAACGACGCCTAGATGCCTAGAGGACATGACAAGTGGTAGCGAGGCAGCACAGCGTAAGCGTAAGCTCCACGGTTTGTCGTCAGGTACCTAGGTAACCCCGTGCCCAGGCCTCGCCTCTAGGTAACTACCAACCTCACGAGTTCTGGTATCATAACATTCGCTCGCTCGCTCACACGTGCCCTGGGCAATGATATCGTGCGTGACAATTTTCGCATGAATGCCATTTCATTTCATTCCATCTACCTATCACGACTTCTACTTAACCTTTCCCAGAGAACAAGCTTCGCGTTTCTCGTGGGTACGTAAGTAAGTACCTCACTACATACAGTTCTTGACAAGCTCCATCGATCCTCCCCCCCGACTCAGCGCAAGCACTTCAGGCAACATACTCCAAATCCCCGAGGTACTCCGGCTCAAGTAGGTTGCGTCGCACCACACTAGCAGCCTCCGCGCCATACTGGCCCAACATGACGCTGCGCACAATTTGCTGCGCAAGCTCAAAGTCACGGACTTGCAGGTGGTCGTTGCGACGCTGGGCGGAGGGGTTGGCGCTGTTGGGGTTGGCGGAGTTCGGGTTGGCACTGTTGGGGTTGGCGCTGCTGCCGCCTCCGTTGGACGAGCCGCCGCTGCCGCTGCCACCGCTACTAGGAGTTTGTGCTGGCGTGGGGCTAGCAGCGGGAGTCGTCCCGCTGCTACTGGCATTAGAACTGCCACTGGCACTGGCGCTAGCAGCCAAAGCCTGGGCCTTCATGTTGGTGTCTTGCGTGTCCTGATTCTGGACAGCCATGCCCACGAGACCTACGGACCCAGCCAGACCCAGCGCCGCACCACCAGCACTCATCATTCCCGACAATTTGGGCTTGCCCTCGACTTCTTGTTTCTTCCCCGCCGCCCCCGCCGCCGACGCACCCGATCCGGGCACAGCGGCCACCCCCCCGGCGCCAGCGCCAGCGGCTGGGCTGCCGGGCCTGACGTCGGGTCTGTCCGGCGCAGTCCTGCCACCCTGACCCCTCTCACCGGCCTTCGACCCCTTGCCAATGCCCGACAGGCTAAACTTGAGGCGCGGCTCCAGCCCTCGCTTGCTACCTGCCGTCGAGGTAGGCGTCGCCGCGGCCTGCGCGGCTGCAAGGCTGCTGTGGGCCATGTCGTTGTTGTTCTGTGCAATGTTTGCATTCACACCAATGGCACCGAGGGCCAGCGCTCCACCACCGATGGCAGCACCCGCTGAGAGGCGGTCCAGGTTCTCGCCGGACTTGGATTTCTTGGGCTCCTCGGTCGCTGCGGCGCCCGTGTTGGTGTCGTCCTTCTTGCCGGCGTTCTGTGCGCTGGAGCTGGGGTTCGATGCCGTCGTATCGGCCGGCTTGTTTCCGCCTTGCTGTGAGCTAGAGCCGGAAGTCGATGGCGTCGAAGAAGACCCCTGCTGCTTGCTGCCCATGTTGCCCAGGACGAGGGGCGGCTCGTTCGCTCCGACTCTTGCGGGGCTGGCGGGAGCGCTGACCGGTGGGGTTCCGGGTCTGCCTAGCGTGGTCGGGTCGGCCTGCTTGCCAATTGGGGAGCTTGGCGCGGTAGAGTAGTGCGAGCTGCGGCCAGAGGAGCCACTTGACGTTCTGGAGAGTGAGCCCAAGGATCCACCACGAATGAGCGGAGCGGGACGGGGATTGGGCACGGGCACTGCAGAGGCAGAGAAGGCGGAGATGGCAATGGCCGCAAGTACGTGCTGAGCGGAGAGCTGCATGATTGTCGAAAGGTGGTTGGGTGGGCTAGAGAGGGGGTGGCGAAGAGAAGCCTAAGGTGAAGTAGAAACGATGTGAGAGTGTTTGAAAGTAGAGGGGAAAATACAGGCCAGCTGTATGTCCGAGTGAAGTGGTAAGTTGGCGAGGAAGGAATTGAAAAGAGGTGACTCAACGTGGTTGGGTGAGGAAAGAAGAAGAGACTGAAAAGGGGGGAAGCGACATGGTCTTTATACCTTTTGAGTCGGTGTATGCGCTCCCCAGCATACAGCGAGCGTTGCAGGGGAAAAAAGGGGGGCGAGGGGCGCCTGAGCTCAGCCCACACTGTGGCCCTCCAGTGCAGCGGTCTAGCCACACACCGTAAGAAGTCAGCTGCGTACGCATGTCAGGGGCTGGGCAGGAGGTCACCTAGGGCTGGAGAGGTGGGCATTGGTCCGATGAAGAGCGCCCACGCCGCCCATGCGTGACGCCAAGGGAAGGGAGACATGGACTCGACCTACCAAGCCCGCTGGCATTCACCTTTCCAAGGGCGGCGGTGAGAGGGTACGCTTCGGGGCGGAGGTAGGAACCATTGTCCGTCGAATGGTGCTTGCAGGTGTACGCACATCGGCCTCGGACGTCGCGTCAGGTGGTGAGCATGGTCTTACAGATTTGCCGGGTGGGCTGATGCCGTGGCAGTGCAGTGCGACGTGGCAGTGCAGTACAGTCCTGGCGTGAGATCTGAGGCGATGATAACATACGTACGGCCGGCGATGTCGAAGGCATGGACGGCGGCGGTGGCGGATTCCGTGACGAGTCGGACGCTGCACTGCAGGTGGGAGGGCCCGCACAGCCTCTTGGCGGAATTGGCCGCTTGTGAGGATGGATCGCTTGAATGCTTGACGGCTGTGAGCCCGCTCCGGACCCTGGGTACGGTGACTGGGTGGGTGAGTATCTGAATGACGGTGTGCGTGAGTGTATGCGTGAGTGTATGCGTGACTGTATGCGTGACTGTGTACGTGCATCGACGACGACGAGATCCCCGGCGACAAGTACGGGCTCCGGCGAGCAAGCGGAAGCAGCACTTATTCAGTTGATCCGGTGCCTTTTTTTGGGCCTGCGATGGCCGCGATGGCCGTGGTGGCCGTGATGGCCGTGATGGCCGTGAGATGGGATGGGATGGAATGCAAAGGCGAAAAAGGCAAGCAAGGCGAATGGTCCGACGCAAGAGTGCGATACATACATGCAAGATGATAAAGGTGCCTAGGAATTCCGCGCGGGTGAGAGGCACTTGAGCAGAGGGTTTGCGTGGGGCGTTTGGCGCTGCTCCACTTGACTTGAATTAAGCCCCGCGGCCGGCGTCCGAAGCAAAGAGACGCAAACGAAGCAAAGAGACGCGTTTCATTTGCCAACGGCGGCGACGGCGGCGACGGCGATGCTCGAGGAGAAAGCACCACTTTCGATGGCTTTGCATCGGATCGATGAGCGGTGGCGATGACAACAACGACAATGACGGGTATCTACACTTAATGGTATGTACCATAGCAAATAGCAATTCGAACTACCAAGACACCGGACACTGCAGCCCAACGACGACAGCCCAACGATGTGTGTGTGTGACAAATCGACGGACGTACGGTATCTACGTCAAACGACACACGCACGCACGGCGCACCACCGACGCACAAACGCACTCTTACCTCCAGCCGAAGCCGCACCCAAGGAGCACCAAAGGAGAAATCTTTCTTCCCGTGAAACCCTACAGCCCCGCGTCCATCCTCTTTGCGCCCGTCGCTCCTCCTCCTCCTCCTCCTCCTCCTCCTCCAAGGCAGGCCCTTCCAATTTGAGAGTTCGGTCTTCGCTCGGCAACCGAAAAGAAATTACCCTTATCCCGCACCCGCACCCCGCCCACCCAGGGCTACGCCACACCGGCGAGAGAGCCGTATGCATCCGCGGCCGGGCGTGCGTAGGTGGAGCTTAGATATACACGCCGTAGCGGCCAGCGGCGTGCGGCGTGCGGCGTCAAGCGTCAAGCGTCAAGCCCACTCGCGATAAGCCTCGCATTGCACTGGCGTCAGGTCCCGCTGGGGTAGAGACTGTAGGTAGGGAATACTCACGAGGAGGTTCAAGCCCCGCCCCGCCACGCACGCACACATACGTAGGTACCTACCTTCCGCCCCGATTTAGATCCGTGACTTCCATCTCATCTCGCCGGCGGCCTCATCAGCTGACAAACGACGGTTGGTGCAGCGGCGCAGAGTTCCCCTCATGGCTCCGTCCCTTGACGTACCTACGGTGGAGCCCGTACGTACGTACCTGCCGCAAAGAGTGCTGCCTCTCTGAGGAAGAGGAAGCAGAGGAGGTCATAAAACTCCGCCAAAGGGCGTAGGTACCACATTCAGATTCGCGCACCTTCCGAAGCCATGGCGCGAGCCAAGCACGCCATGCGGACACATAGCCAGAGGAACGACGAACGAGGAGCGTCGTGGGCCTGGGCCTAGGCCTGGGCTTGGGCTTGGGCTTGGGATGCACACGGCGTAGAAACTCCCGCTTCTCCCTCGATGGGTATGCCCACGCCGGAGCTTAGAGATCCTCGGCGCATGATGTGGCGATAAGTACCCACCTTGCCGATGCGTGCCCGCATTTCCACTCGACTCCGACTCCGATTCGCCCCTCTCAGTCGCGGTCAAGGTCGCGGTCAAGGTCCGTCCTGAACGCAAGCCGCTCCCGACGGTAAGTAGCAACGTAAAGATCGTTCACAGCCTGGTCCTGTCCTGAATCTCTCCGTAGCGGCGAGCCGTCCCCAGCATCGGAAGCAAGATGCCGCGCATTAACGATGATCCCGACCGCCTAGATTGGAAATTACTTAGGTCGTATCCCAAGTTCAGGTGACTAGCTAGACACAGTCACGGAGCTTCCCTCCATCCGTCCCTCCGTCCGTCCGTCGGCCCGTCGGTGAACTCCCAAGACATCGCCATCGCCAAGACAAGACAAGACAGTACTTGCCTTGTCTTTTCGAGATACGGGCCGGGGCCGGAGCCTAAAGCGGTGCACCCTGCGCCTGCATCCTCGGCGGCACCGCACGAGCCAGTCACAATATACGAGTGCACGAGTGTAGGTATCTTGAGCCCGAGGACCGAGACCGTTCCAAGGATAAGGTATGGTACCTACGTCGAGAGAAAGCCGAGCATTTACGCCGCCCCGCGCCGCCCCGCGCCGCAGCTGTCACTGTCAGTCAGTCAGATAAGCCCCTCACCTCACCAACCGAAGTCTTCTTCTTCGACGAGGCGTTCCTCCGACGCCACTCCCAGTGCTGCGATGCGATAGGCGTCATTCAGACCACGCCCACCCGACCGATGTAAGTGAGCGTCTTGCCCTGCGCTTCGGACTTGCTGGCTAGCCACGGCACGGTAGGTAGGTACCTAGGCGGGGTCCACCTTGCATTCCATCCTCCCGGCGGAATGCTCTTGACGGGGTTTAGCGCCCCAGTTGTACGCCGCACGCCAGTGGATGTTATGCTAGGGAGAGCAAAGTCCCACCCACTTCGACGGCGCTCTTCCCCCTCCTTCCCACACCCTTACCCACGCACACGCACGCGCACGCGCACGCGCACACACTCGCCCAGTCAGATACTCACTCACTCGCGTCCACCGAGCGGATGCGCACGCAGGTGGACGTCCTTTCCTACCCGTCATCGCACTTCCACGGACTGGAGACTAATCCTGAGAGTGAGCGCGTGCACCGCCGCCTGACATGTGATTTGAGTGAGTCTTCCACGGAGGTATTGTACATAAATGCCGACCGTACTTGGCGCACGTGAGGTTTCGGGCAAGTACGCACGGTAAGGTAGACTGCATGAATCGCAAGAGCGGGCCGAGGCAAAGCACAGAGCACGGTGGGGGGCACAGGCAAGAGCAAGGTAAAGGGGGTGATCGGGCGGGGTGGTTGGTTGGGTAACGTACTGTATAGCATCAAGTTGGTACCCACCGTCACGCCGCGTTACGTAATGCGGAGGAGCTACTCGGCTCCGAAGATTGAGCCCATTGCCAATCTAAGCTCCACGAGTCGTGGCAAGTCACGTGCACCAGCCGTCATCCGCTTCCCACGCTCGCAGATCAACACCCTCGTCGAGTCGAGTCGAGTCGAGCCGCGGGGCAGGGTTCCTTATCAGTGTCAGTGTTGGCTTGCTGCCGGTTGGGTTAGGCTTCAATGACGCTTGAGCCCCGCTCCATTCCATCCTGGCATTGGCATACGTACCCATCTTGTTGAAATACTCCTCCTCCTCCTCCTCCTCCTCCTCCTCCTCCCTCGTTCGAATTCTGTAGAGACGAAAAGAGGTCCTTGGGCATTACCCCCCCTCGTCCTCCCTCCCACCCACCCGCGCGCGCGTCGTGTGCATTCTTGCATGCACTTACGACTGCCACGTACGGGACGCAATCTACCCCACTGCGGCGATGCCCTCTCTCCCTCGGCTGCGGTGGCTGGAAATAACTGGATCGTCCAGGACTTCTCCCTCTGTGTCTCCCTCGCACTATCTTCCTGCATTGATTCACCCGTTGGCTGCTACGGCTGTTGTCCTCGCGTGGGACCGACAGCGTATCAGTGATCTAGCGGGGACGGCGAGCTTTATTGTGTGGTTGTTTGCGCAGAGTCCGTGAGTGGCGGGTGCGGGTGCGGGTGCGGGGACGCGACGCCGAGCTGAGGGTGTGGGTGAACGCGCAGGCTGATCCTCCTCCACCACGCCTACGCTCCCACGACAGTCAGATCTACGAAAACTACCGCCGCAAATCGGTCTCGGGTCTGTCCCTCGTCTTTCTCGCGCAATGGATGGCGGGAGATGTGACCAACCTCGTGGGGTGCCTCTTGACGCATCAGCTGCCCTTTCAGGTTGTGGTAGCGACGTACTTTTGCGTCGTTGATTGTGTTATCCTGGCGCAGTGGATCAGTGAGTTGGGTTTGGAGAGGCTGTCATCACCCGACGTTGGCATGGCCTATCTGACCGCCGTTTCTGGCCACCCCGACTCCCCAGCATACTCGCGCAATGACCCGACCTACGACCACCCCCCACACTTGGAAACACGGAGAGCAAGCGACTACCGCCGCGCAATGTCCCAGTCGCTCACACTGACTCGACCCCTCTACTGGACGCAGTACCCTTCTTCGGCGTCGTATGCGTCGATGTCCCAGTCCATGTCCCTCAACCAATGGAGAGAGGCACAAGACCGTCGCAGGCGCAGCGTCCCGCGCAGAGCCCAGTCTTACGCTCGTCCACCCAACGACTACTACAACCTTGACCCAGCAGCAGCAAAGGGCAAACGGCGGGCCTTGGACCATCAAAAGGTCGATTTGTCTGCCTCGGCGGATCTTGGCGCCATTGCGAGGTACCATGCTCGGTCGGATCATGATGCAGGTGTCGTTGCTTCGCCGACGACGTATGGTGGTCCGGGCAGTAGTAGTGGTGGTGCTTCACCCATTATGAACCATTCGCGCTCAGCCTCTGGCTCATCCACTAGCAATGGTACGACCGCAGAGGGTCATCTAGCGAGCAGTGCCGCATCCAGCTCGCGCTCAAGCTCGCCTGTAAGAGGGCGGTCCAAAATATCGGCCGCAGCATTACACAAGCTCCAAGCACGCGATACCCATGGCGGCTCCGGCTCCGGCTCTGCTGCTACGAGCGACCACCCTCAACAACTTGCCATCCTCGAGAGGCCCGCCGTCTCTCGCTCGCGCAGCTCCATTCGACAATTGACACAAGAAGCACTGCGCGTGGCTGTCCTCGCAGAACGGATAGACAGGCGCAGCCGGAGTAGAGCGGCGACTGGTCGAGGAGGAGCGCGAGCGCACGCCGATGACATGTCGTCTAGGGAGCGACAGCGACAGCAAGACGCACATGCGGGGCCCAGGTCCAGATCCAGAAATGCGTCTGCTGGGCTGTATGCGGATCATCGCTCGCTCGGCAAGATGAAGATCAGGGAGAAAGTCCTCAAGGAAGAGTCGCCCGTCGATAGCGACATTACGATCCGCGAAGCTGAGGGCCGCACGGCTGCAAGTGGTGGTCCGAGTGGTCGTCGGACGCCAAGGCCTCCTAGGTCCGGCAGCGCAACACCACGGCATCATCACGAGCGGCAACCTCTGCTTTCGAATAGTCGACGCAGCAGCACGACGGGCGAAGGCCATCGGACCAGACCGCGGCGCGCAACTCGCGCTAAAGCCAAGGCTACTGCTGCGGGCCTCTTCTCTGTTCTTGGTCTCGGCGGGTTGCTGGGTATGGGCCAGCTCGGCGATGGAGTGGGTCTGTGGCGGAGTCCTCAGGGTATGCAGGGCCTGGGCGTCGATGCGCAAGCCTTGACTCTGAATCGCGGACACACAGCTCGACACCCCGCCATGCTCTTTGAGCCAATGAACCCCGCAGCGAGCACTTCCCTCGTCGTAGAGTGGGAACCAGCAGGTGACTTTGTCGACGCCCAGTCGCACAGAAGCTCGCATCCCCACTCCCACTCACGCCATCGGCACGAGCCCAACGACCGCGCACCCCTCCCTCCCCCCGGCGGGGGTCCCGTGGACGTGCCCCCACCCTCTACCCCGCCCTCGTGGGAACGCCTCATCGGGCGCTTCTCCTCCTGGGTATGCACCATCCTCTACATGACCTCGCGCCTCCCCCAAATCTGGACGAATTACCTCCGTCGCTCCGTCGAGGGGCTCAGCATCCTCCTCTTCCTCAGTGCATTTTGCGGGAATGCACTCTACACACTGAGTGTACTGAGTAATCCCAAGGCCGTGGGACCGGGAGCGGGGGATTACATACAGGAGAGCATCCCCTTTTTATTGGGCAGTGGGGGGACACTTGTTTTCGATGCGGTGGTCATGTTTCAGTGGTGGAGCTGGAGTAGTAGGAGCGGGGTGCCCCCGCCGGAAAAGGTCGCGCGAACGGCGCCGACCTCGACGGTCATGGAGGAAGGCATTGGCGGCGTTGGCGTCGTCGGCGCGGCGCGATCCTCGTCGTCGGACGCACGATCATCAATCGCCTACCGCTCCTCCTCCTCACTGGCTTCTTCCGTGTCGTCTCTCCGGAGCGGTTCTGCACACGGGGGCAGTGCCCATCAGTAGGCTAGGCACGAGCGGAAGCGGAAGGACAGGAGCCACAACGAACGAAGGGCTGGAATTCAAGGCAAAAGTGCCGCTGCAGGGTAGGGAAGACCGAGAACGGGACCGGGACCGGAAAGCGTCATACGCGCAACGTCGAAGCAAGCAAGCATACTGTCCTCAATCAATGTACTAATAACCTCTCCATTCGTACCCGTAACCTAGCACCCGTTCCGTACCCGTACCTTACAATCACAATCAAATAGCAATGGCATCAATTTTCGAAATCCACGCCACGCCACGGGACCATGATCCAGCGCGCAGGGGGGCACAAAACTGGACATACAGTAGGTACAGGGGTACAGGTTTGCAAAGACCCGTCGCAACGCAACTACCGCTCCCACCTAGAGCGTCGCTGAGCTTCTTCCTCTTCCCCGCTGGCATTGACATTGGCGTTGTCGTCATTGTCCCGCGTCCAGCTCGTCTGGTCCTGCCATTCGCTAGTATGATCCGTCAGCTGCTGTGACGATGGCGCCGCCGTGGCGCTTCCGCTTCCGCTGCTCGGGCTTTCCTTCTCTGTGCGTGTAGTACTCCGTCTGGTGCGAGAGACCCTGAGCCTGCGCACCACGGCCTTGAAGTACGGCCCTACCTCCGGTCCGGGGAACGCCGTCTTGCGTACATCCTCAGGAGGGAAGAACCACCATTCAGGCCAGGACTTGCGTCCTGCATTCATCCATGTTACAGTCCATGCGAGCATCACGGCACTGGAGAGCATCACGACGGGTATGACTCGCCAGCCCAGTGCTTCTACGGGCTGGCTCGTCGCGCAGAGGAGAGCTGTCGCTGCTGCTGGGGGGTGAATCACGCGGAACACCTGCATAGCGAGGATGGATGTTCCCGTCGCGCAGGCGCCTGCGACCCAGACGAGGTCGGTACTGTGATTTGTGTTAGTGAGGTCGTAGTTCGTACTCAGGGCAAAGAGTTTTGTGATGCATACGCCGCAGAGGGCGGAGAGGGTCTGTCCGAGGAAGAAGGAGCGGGGTTGGGAGAGGGGGGAGGAGGGGACGGCGTAGAGGAGGACGGAGGCGGCGCCGAAGGAGCCGATTATGGCGGGGGAGGTCCAGGCTGTGGGGGGGAGGTCTGTAGAGGAGGAAAAGGCAGAGGCGCGGGTGAAGATGATGAGGACGCTGAGGTGCGGGGTGGGGTGGGGAGTGGGGGTGGGAGGTGCAGCGAGGTTTACAGTCAGAGTCAGCGCACAGATCATCAGATGGAAGAAGGGTTGGGCTTGGCCGAGGCAGGACCTCGCGGCGACTCACAGACCAACACCAACGAATCCTCCGACCCAACCCCAGATGTAGCCCTCGAGCCAAAGCGGGATATACCGCAGCAGCGGCTCGAGGGGAGATTTGGGTTTCCTGAATCGCGCGGCCCACCCTCTGCGATGAGGACTTTGCCCCTCCCCCGCGGGATCCTCCTGCTTCGCGCCTGCGCCTGCCCCGGCGTCCCGCTCGAGGTCCGCACTTGCCGTGGTATACCCTGCACTAGGTGGTGGTGGTGGTGTGCGCCCGCCCTTGACTTTCGAGAGGGACCTCTCCCTTTCCCTCTCGTGGGAAGCCCAAGGCTTCACACTCCTCGAGCGAGACCCGCGGGACTCCCTCCTCCTCGGCGGCCGCGACCTCGACAAGGAGCGATCCACCAACGTAGAGGGCGAACGACTCGTACTACTACTACTCGGGGGGAGTCCACGCACGCCGCTCCGGCCTGTGCGCGCTGGCCCGGAGTGATCCTCCGTGGAGGCGTCATCGTCGCTGGGAGGTTGAAGCGGAAGCGCGGGGGAAAGGTCCCGGTGGCGCGTTACGCGGATGGCGCGCGTACGCGTAAAGATGAGGGGGGAGGTGCGGGGTGGGGCGGGAGGGGGAGGGTGGTAGGCGCCGTCCTGCAGCTGCGGTGAGCGGGAGTCGGCCATGGAGGGCGGCTTCACTGCGGGGGAGGGGAAGGCAGAGGAGGCCAAGGGAGCAAGTCTTTAATGGCGCAAAGTGGGTCAAGATGAAGAGAGAGGAGGGGCGTCGGAGAACTACGCCCCTTCCTTGTACATACTGTATGTACTTATGAGTCCTACTCAATCCTCCCAATCCTCCCACCCGCCGGCCTGCAACCTGCGCCTGCGTCATACAGTACCCACCCCACGCCCTCTCTCTCTCTCTCTCGGCTCCACCCCTCCAAATGCCGCTTTGACCTCCTCTCCTCTCCTCTCGCCGTGCGTGCTGACAGGTCAGCCGAACATGCGGCTTTAAGCGGGAGCGGGAGCGGGAGCGGCGAGGCGGAGCGGGGCGGTCCGAGCGTCACGCGGATGTTTTTCTTTTCTTCTTTCGGCGGGGCGGCATCTAGTCTACCCCACACTCGCCGTGCCATGAGAAAGGAGCGGCAGGCAGGCTGGGCAGGCAGGCAGGCAGGCAGCAGAAGGTGACTGACTCCTTTCCTTTGACCTCCTTCGGCAGGCAGGTAGTGAGTGATTCATTCGCCGTCGGCACGGCAAATGGCAAGGCAAGGCAAAAGCAGGCAAGGGTCCTCCTGCAACTCGTGAGCGGGGTTAAGCCGAAGCCGAAGCCCGGAAGCTCCCCCGGGCTGACTGTTGCTCAATGCACGCGCAATTCCTCAGCTGACGTGCCGCCGGCGAGGCGCGGCGAGGCGCTTGCGCGTGCGCGGCGCTGGATGACCTTCGGGCCCGAAACTGAAAGTGGGTGAATATTGGGCTGGGCGGGCTGTATTCACCCCGTGACCGTGTCGAATACAATACATACAGGAGGGAGGGGAATAGCAAATAGTGGGGAGTTGATTAGCGTTGACGCCCAACGCCCACACGCTGCGCCCACGCCACGCCACGTTGCTCAGCGCGTGAACCTCCACCGCCAGTCCAAAGTCGAGAGTCGAAAGTCTAATCTTGGTCTTCGTTGCGGGTTTCTGGGCGAGGCGAGGACGGTCCTCGTTCCTAGCTCATCTTCTCAGTGCAACCGACGTCGACGTCCGCATACAACGGCGCAGTACACGTACCCCCTCCGTACCACTGCCGGCATCGCCACGCACCACCACGCACCACCATGTCCTCCTCAGCAGCCGCCCAATTCTCACCATACCAACCTCCGCCTGACGAGCGCCCGGGCCGTACAAAGGTCGTTTCCCCCGTGCCTCCTCCCGTGCACTCAACAACCGCAGGGGTCGGGGCAGGCGTAGGGACAGGGACAGGGGCAGGGGCCAGCACCGAAGAAGAGTACTACGATGATCCGCGGTACGCTACAGAAGGGTACCAATCTGGGTCCGGGGGAGCACACGCACACGCACACGCGCATGTAGACCACGGCGCACTAGCTGCCTCGCCCTTCCATAATGCTGCGCATCATCATGCGCCGATAAGCGGCGGGTACACCTCAGGAGGGGGGAGTATGAGTATGCCTGGGGGTTTCGCACACGCACACGCACACGTACAGCCAGACCACGCAAGCTACGTTACGTCACAAGGATGGAGTGTCTCCCAATTGTGCTTTGCGGCGTGGGTACTCCCGCCTTTTAGTGGCGTGGGCGTCTTGATTCTCGAGACGACGAATGTGAGTGCGGCGTCGCATCGCATCGCATCAGCCGGCACGCGTCCTGACACCCAATTCACCCACCCTCGCCCCGCCCCGCAGGACCTAGCCCGCTTTCATGGGTATCAATCTGCGCTCTGTGGCGTGGCGTACATCCTCGCGCTGTACATCCTCCGCAGCTGGTTTGGATGGTACACTCTGAGCGTCATTCTGGGTATGGGTACGCTAGGCGCTTTCTGGGTTGCTGGGTGAGTGTCGGTGCCACGCATGCAGGCAAAGTCAACATGACACGGGGGGGAAACTCCGCACAGACTGATGAATTCACCATTGTGTGGTCTTCTTTTCACGCCCGCAACGCAACGCAGATCAAACGCCTCACAAGCAGCACCAACACTCGCAAAAGTGCCGTACATTCCGCACATTGGGCCGTGAGTACCTATCATGTGTGCGCCGAAACAGAGCAGGACAAGGAGCGTGCAGACGTCAAGCAGGCAGGCAGGCAGGCAGGACCTTACTGACACGACGACGTGCCCCTCCCCCCACCCCGCATACACGTCTTCGCTCGCTCACTCGCGCAGATTGGCAGAAGAATGGGTGGGCTCAGAGTGAAGCAGTGGCAGTGGCAGTGGCAGTGGCAGTGGCAGTGGCAGTGGCAGTGGCAGTGGCAGTGATCGAGGCAGTCTTTCTCCTTTCATTCCCTTTACCCCAGTTCCAGCGGCGCGTGGGACAACTAGAGCGAGAGTCAGAGCCGGAGAGCCGGGTAGCCGGAGAGGCTATGTGTAGGTACAGTACCCCTTCCTTTGACTGACTAGGTACGTACCTCAATCCTGGTATTGTATATCATCCCTACCTACGTCAGTCTCGCCTGGCCTGGCCTGGCAGCCTACCTATATCATGGACACTATCGCATACTTCAGTCGAGTCGTGATGCGAGTCGAGCGCGCATCGTCCCCCCTTACGAGGCCCGAGACCGAGGAGAAGATGCTAACAAGAGGGAATTTTCCATTGACGCATTGATGAGGTGAGGTGAGGTGAGGGAGGGTACACGTGCCTGTACGCACGCAGGCTAGGTTACATTACATTACACTACATCGATATGACCATAGGAGTACTCTCCCCGCTCCGCCTTTCTAACGTGGCATATATGTGTGTAAGTACATACAGCCCGACTATGTATCATGATTTCGAGGGGCCCGGGTGGGTCCTACTCCGCGCCGACGCCGGCGTAGACTTAGCTGTGGTTGCAGAGCCCGATGATGCAGAGGTAGGGACAGGGCGAGAGGCAGACGAAGAAGAAGAAGAAGAAGAAGCACCAGGCGGGGGGAACCCCCTCCTCATCATCCCCAGGGACTTGGTCCTTCCCTTTGCGCTTATGCTTGCGCTTGCGCTTGCAGTGGCACCTCCATTCACCCCGGTCGTCCCCGTGCCCGTGCCCGTCCCCCCGCCCGCATCGCCCCCGCTGAGCGCCTTGAACGAATCGAGTAACGCCCTATTCCCACTTTTGAAGCTCTCTAGATCTGCGCGTGGTCGTGCTCGGGTTTGATCGGAGGAAGTTCCATCAGAAGAAGAGGAAGAGGAGGAGGAGGAGGAGAGGAGGCGGGCGGTATTGAGGTAGCGCGGGGCAGCGGCGGGGGCGGCGCGAGGAGCAGGGGGGACTGTACTCTTACCCGAGGGACCACTGCCACTACCGCCAGGGCCAGAGCCAGAGCCGGCAAACCGCGGATCAGGCTTATGCCGTAGCATACCCATGATCATTTTCGAGGATGAGCCCGCGCGGTTGCTACTGCTGGCGTTGGCGTTGGCGTTGGCGCTGGTACCGGCCGCAGTCGCAGTCCCTCCCGCTGATGTTGTGCTGCTGCTGCTCCTCGAAGTCGGGGCAGGCGTTCCTCCTGGCCGCGGTTGCCTCCCACTCCCACCCCCACCCCCATTCCGACTAACCCCCGCCGTTGGTGGCGGCCCAAAAATACTCAAGACGGAGCTGAATCCCGCTCCCGCCGCCGCCGTCGCACCCGCACTCGTACTCATTCCACGCCGTGAGCCACCACCACTCAGGGCACTACCCGTCCGAAAACTGGCAGGACCAGAGGGACCTGCATCTGGTAGGTCCAAGTCCGAGTCGAAGTCTGGGTCTGCGTCGAGGTCGAGGTCGTACGCCGCTCCCGCGCCGCCGCCGCCGCCGTCATCGTCGTCGGAGAAGGAGAAGGACGAGGAAGACCGTTTACCCCGCCGCGAGGGGGGCGGACCGACCCGGCCGATACTTGCTTGAGGGCGGGCGTACCCGCTGCCGCTACCGCGAGAACCAAAACCAGATGAAAAGGCAGCAGCACCGCCACCGCCACCGCCGCTTGCGTAGGGCGATGCGCCGAACCCGCCGCTCGTTCCTATGCCGTACCCGCCTCCAGCCCCGTACCCGTACCCGCCTCCGGCCCCGTACCCGCCCCCGCCAACAAAACCCGCAGCGGCCACCGCCGCAGCACTACGAATGACCTCTGCGGTGCGCGTCCCCTCGAACTCGGTGATCCTACTCTGCACCTCGTGTGGCGGAGGTACAGGCCTCTCCAGTACCGTGCCGAGTGTAGCGAGGTCCTCACTCGAGAGGGCTGGGCGGTCCCCGCAAAAGGCGACTTTTTTCTTCCCTCCTCCGCCACTGCCCTTGCGCACCGCGTCTCCCTGGCGCTGCACCACGGGCCTCACAAACCCACTCAAGTCCTTACTCGTCAATTCGCCACGGACCATCCGTCCCCTGCACCACGTGAGGTACAGCACGGCCTGCGCGCGCGTCATCGCGACATAGAGGAGACGTCGTTCCTCGTCGATTTCGTGTGGCTTGACACACCGGAAAAAGGGGAAGATGTCTTCTTCTACGCCCGCGACGAATACAACGGGGTACTCCAGACCTTTGGCGGCGTGGCACGTCGAAATCGTTACTTTGGGGGAGTCGGCCGCGGCGTCGGTATCGCCGCTGCTACTGCCGCCGCTACCTTGTGGGGAGAGATCCGTGGAGAGGGTGCACGCTTCGAGGAAGAGACGAAGAGGACTGGAAGCTGGGACAGACTCGGCGGAGAGAGCCTCGTCGTCGAGGGCGAGTGCGACGCTCGACGCTGCGCCATCGGACGTCGTCCTGTTGAAAAAGGGATGCGGTGTCGCTGTGGTGGCGGCGGTGGAGGCCGCCTTCTTACTGGGCCGGTGTTTGGTGCCGCCGTCATCGCCGCCGCCGTCACTGTCACTGGCGCTGTCGTCTGAGATCTCAATGGGCTCGACTGATCCCCTTCCCCGCTTCGTCCCCTGCTTGCGTGGAGAGGGCTGCCCATCTTCCAGCTTGCCCACCTCGGCGAGAACCGTCGGCGTGGGCTTGACGTCCCGTGTGTGCGCAACGGCGCCCTCTTCCGGAAAGACTTCGGGCACGACTTCGACGACGGCTCCGTCTTCTGCGCTGCCTTCTCTGGTGGCGCGCGTCAGCTCCTCGGCGTCACCCTCCCCGCCCTCCTCGCCCCTAAAACTCCCCAATGTCCTCTCCGCCTCGAGCGCAATCTTGGAGAAATTGATGAGCTCCTTGACATTCTCCATCCTGCTCTCAAAGTCCTGCTCCTTTTGTAGGTGATCGCGATACCCGACATTATCGAGTATAATCTCTACGAGTCTGTCTACCGAAGCGCCGCGTGCCGCTGCACTACGGAGTGTGCGCACGGCATTGACGAGTGCTGTGAGTCCTCTGCGCATCGTGGGCTTGACTGCGTGTGCCGCCT
The DNA here is from genome assembly GCA_004016185.1 of Quambalaria eucalypti. Taxonomy (NCBI): domain Eukaryota; kingdom Fungi; phylum Basidiomycota; class Exobasidiomycetes; order Microstromatales; family Quambalariaceae; genus Quambalaria; species Quambalaria eucalypti. Next base: position 16,487 of record RRYC01000242.1, read on the forward strand.
TGCCGGCCTTGCCCTGCTGCTTCTGCTGCTTCTTGCCCTTTTTCCCCGCGCCGTGGGCGGCAGTGGCAGGCCCAGCATCAACGACGTCCTCTGCAAACTCCATTGGGCTCAACCCCGCATCATTGGCCTGAGCCAAAAAGTCAGCGAGGGACTTTTCGCCGATACCGCGCTTGGGGACATTGACTGCGCGGGAAAAAGCCGGGGTGTAGCGCGGGTTGACGATGAGCGTGAGGTAGGCGAGGATGTCCTTGATTTCCATGCGGTCAAAGAATTTGGAGCCGCCGACCATGCGGCTGGGGATGGACTCGGTCTGCAGGGCTTGTTCGATTTCGCGCGAGAGGGCATTGTAGCGCAGGAGGATTGCAAACTGGGCGGAAAATGCGAGGTGGGAGTGGTCAGGAGGAGGGAGAGAGAAAGCGTCGCTATACATGCTCGCTGGTTTGCCAACTCACATCATTGTAGTTGAGCATCCCCCCGCTATGGGCAATCAACCGTTTAATCTCCGTGGCAATGAACGTGGCCTCGTATTGCGGGGATGCAGCCGGGTAGAGTGTGACGGGTGGTCCAATGGGGTGCGAGGTGAAAAGCCCCTTTTGGACTCTACTGCGGTCCTGTTCGATGACGGCCAGTGCAGCCTGGAGTACACTCCCCGTAGACCGGTAATTCTCCTCGAGGACGGCCTGCTGCGTCTCAAAGTCGTGGCGCATCTTGTCGAGATTGCCGACTTCTGCGGCGCGCCAGCCGTAGACGGACTGGTCCGGATCGCCGACGGTCGTGATGCATTTAGCGGCACTGGCAAAGAGGGACATGAGGTCGTACTGCGTGGTATTGGTGTCCTGCATCTCATCGACGAGGACGTGGCGGACATGCTGTACAATGTGCGGGCTGCGTGTGAGGAGACGGACGCCAAAGACGAGCAAGTCGTCAAAGTCGAGTGCATTGGACTCGCGCAGCTTGTCGGTGTACATTTCGTACACGGTTGCGACAATGGCCTTGTAGCTCGATGTTTCTTCGTCTGCGCCGCGCCACGCTGCTGCGGCCGAGGAACGTGAGGATGCACCGCTGCTGATCGACGCACGATACGCGGCAGGGGAGACGCCCTTTGCCTTGGACCAGGAAATGGTGCCCTGTATTGCCTCTGGCTTGAGTTTGATATTCTCTGCATCGAGGTCATCCTTGAGGTCGGTGAGAATTCCCTTGATGACTTTCCGCGCGTCGTCTGCATCCATGATGGAAAAGGTATTTGGCAAGTCGATGAGCTGGCCATATCGACGGAGGTAGCGTGCGCAAATGGCGTGAAATGTGCCGAGGACGAGGCGGTGTGTGCGGTCTGCGCCAATGAGACGGACGAGGCGGTGTCGCATCTCGTTTGCAGCCTTGTTGGTGAAAGTGACGACGACGACGTCCTCTGGCATGAGCTTCTCTTGGCGGACGAGCCAGGCGACGCGCGAGGTCAGGACACGCGTCTTGCCCGAGCCGGGAGGGGCAGAGATGGAGAGGGCGCCCGTGGCAGGGTGGGTGGCTGCGGCCAGCTGGGCTGCCGAGAGCGAGGCCAGGTAGTCGGGGCGGGGTGGCGAGGCCCCGGCGGTCGTCGTCGCCGTGGCGGCCATGGCGGTGACGCTACGAGTGGGCAGGGGGCGGGTGATTGGCCATTGGCACCGCGACCGGAGACCGAGACGAGAAAGGGGGCGAAGAGTGTGTATGGCGGTGTGGATTGGCGTGGCGGGGAGGGCGTGGCGTGGGATAGCAAATAACGGGAAGGAAAGGAAGAAGTGGAGTCACTCATATTCAGCTTGTGCCTGTATGCCCGCCTGTATGCCCGCCTGCCTGCCTGCCCGCCCGCCTGCCCGCCTGCCCGCCACGACGCGCGCAGACACGGAAAGAGCGACGCGCGACGCGTGTGTACGCGGGGGGTGGCGTGGGGGATGCCTTTACCCTCTGGCCTCGATGGGCTGAATGCTGCTTCGACTCTCTCAATGGACTCGAGAGTGTGAGTCATTTCTTCACTCGACGAATCAGAATCCCTTCACAGAGCATGGATGTATTGGAAGGAACTGTCTGTATGCCGCCCTACACTGCCTATATGCGGCACAATCGTCACAACTTGGCCACCCTCCCACGCAAGACATTCTTCTGCACCTTTCCCGTACTCGTCTTGGGCAACTCCTCTACGAATTCAATCCACTCTGGCACGGCAAACCCACTCATCCTCGTCTTGCAGTACTGCTTTAGCTCTTCTGGTGTTGTCGATGTGACCCCACTCGCACCCGTACCCGCTGCTGCCCGTCGTTTCTCCGGCTGCAAGACGACAAACGCGTGCCCCCTCTCCCCCCATTTGGTATGCGGCCGCGCCACGACGCACGACTCCAATACAGCAGGGTGCGACGCCAGTTCCTGCTCCACCATGAGTGACGAAATATTCTCCCCACCCGAGATGATAATGTCCTTCCCACGATCTTTAATCTCGACTTCTCCGCCGGGGTGTCTCACCGCCAAGTCACCCGTGAGGAACCACCCCCGTCGCATCGTCTTGCTCGTGGCTGCCTCGTCTGCAAAGTACCCCTGCATGACGATGTTCCCGCGTAAGGCAATCTCCCCAATTTCCGTCCCGTCCCGGCGGACATCGACGAGGCGACCATCTTGGACGACGACCTCCCCACCCTCGATACGGACGACGCGCGCCTCCTCGGCCGTGACGAAGCCGTGCCCCTGCCTCGCCATGAGGCGTGCCCTCGCGTCGAGGGAGAGTCCAGCCCAGTCTGGATGGGCATACCGCCTCGTCAGAGGACCGTGCGTCTCCGTAGCGCCGTAAACGTGCACAGGCTGCAAGTTCAGACTCTCCATCTTGCCCAAGAGGTGCGCCGTGGGAGCCGACGCAGCCACCGCGACTTTCACGGGGTGCGGCAGCCGCACGGCGTCGGCGTGGTTCACAATGCTAATCTGCACCGTGGGCGCACCGGTGTAATGCGTGACCCCGCTGTTGCGGAGTGCATCCCAGATCTGCGCAGGGTCCACTCGCCGCAGGATCTGTTGCGTCGCGAATCCCATTGTGCATGACCAGGGAAAGGTCCAGCCCGTGGCGTGGAAGATGGGCAGGACCCACAGGTAGACCGATTCGTACCCTATGCTGGCCTCGACGGCATTTGCCACGGCAGCGAGGTAACATCCGCGGTGCGTCGTGACCACGCCCTTGGGTCGTCCCGTCGTTCCCGAAGTGTAGCACAGCGCAAGCGCATCGTCCTCCTCGACGGTAGGGAGCATCTCCCAGTCCCTGAGCGCCGCGTCGGGCCCGTACTGCGCGAATTCCGCCTGCTGCGCCTCGTCCCATGCGCGGCGGCCTTGTGCGAGAAAGGCCTCGTAAGGGTCGTCGGGGTCCTGCCCTCCCGAATCGTGGCTTACGACGAGGATCGTATCGGGTGGGAGGTCCGCCATGTTTACGAGGGAGCGCAGCTCCCTATCAACAAAGATGATGCGCGCGCCCGAGTGCTGTAGGACATAGGTGACTTCCTGTTGGGTATTGCGTATATTGATGGGCACGACGACACCTCCCACGGCAATGGCTGCCTGGTACAAGTCGAGGATGAGGGGCGCATTGGGCGTGACGACTGCCACGCGGTCGCCCTTTTGCCAATTGGGGACCAGGGTGCGGAGCGCAAATGCCAGGGAGAGGCAGCGCGCGGCCCACTGCTCGTAGGTGAGGTACCATCCGCGCTCGGGGTGGGTAATGGCGAGTTTCGTGGGGTGGATGAGGGCTGCACGCAGGAGAAAGGAGACGGGTGTGAGGGGCGTGTGGTTGTGCGCGTGGTGAGGGAGCGGGGAGAGGCGCAGGCCAAAGGGCCGGTCCTGCGGAGGGAGGCAAGAGGGTGGAGGGTGGTAGGTGTTCATGACTGGACGGGATCGCAAGTAGCTGGTCTGCACGAGGTAAAGCAACGAAAAGGGAAGAAGAAGGAGAAATGAGCCGGTTCCACTCCCAGACACCGCTCGGTACCGCTCGAGCCATCCACGGCGTCTGGATGTTGGTCCGGCTCCGGGTGCCACAACCAACCAACCAACCGGCTTTTCCATGACAAATTCAGCTGCCGAAGCGACGTCGCAACCCACGCAACGCACGCAACGCGGGGTCAGCTGCTCTCTGGCGCGCAGAAAGCGGGGGTGCACGAGCCATGCGCGCGGCGCGGGGTGACGTGCGAACGAACGAACGAGCGAACGAGCGAACGAAGACGCGAACTGAACAAACGAACCGACGAGCGAACAAACGAACCGACGAAGCTGAACCGTTGAGGGTATGGACCCCCCCATCGTACACCGTCGGCGCAGAGAAGCCGCCCGCCGCCCAATCGCCTTGCTTGCCTACCCAGGGCGAACCCGTCATGACCCTCACGGCTGACTTTCGAGTCTCATTCTCTAATCGCTTCGACGCCCCTCAACCGAACGAACAAACAGCAGTGCGGCTTTCCTTCTTTCAGTCTCAGGCTGTACCTGCATCGCATCGCAGTGCGCGTATCCACCGCATACGTATCAGCTGACGCGGGCCTATCCGCCCTCGGTCGGTCGGCTGCAACAGCGGGGAGAGATCCCCGGTCGGGCAACCCTCCAGCCAACTCGCTTCAGCAGGGAGCGCCTGCCGGAGAGGCTACTCGCATTCGCATCGTGCGTGGGCTGAGGGCGCCGAAGACTCACCCGGCGGCTCACCCACCAGTCAAGCTTCCTACACTGTTCAAGGTCATGTTACTCTCCGAATCACGCAACGCAGCACACACACACTCCCGTCCGTCTTCCGTTCATCTCGTCCACCCCCACAACCTCTGTTCTCCACGGCGTGCAAGTCGACGCCGAGTGACTGCACGCACGCACTGCGCCCTAGGCACGCGGGCTGGATTCTTTCCCTCGCGTCCCGGCAATCTCCTTCTTGCTCTTTGCTCTTGCTTGCCCCGCCGCACTGCCCCGTGTCGCACCTGCACAATTGCACTCAACCCCGCATAGACGCCGGTGACGCTGACGTTTTCCGGACATTGCTTGGCGTCGCAGTCAACCAACCTGCCTTTCCCCACTCCACTTTGGACCCACAGCCACTACCGTCAAAGTCCCCAGACAGCCTGGGGCGTGTCAGGTTCTCGTTTGGGGCGCAGAGGGGACTCGTGGGGCTATGACATTCTGGCAGAATGGTTGGTTGCGCGGCTCAGCCACAGCCACAAGCCACGAGCCACACCAGCTATGCCTCTATAAAAGAGCGAGGAGGAGGATGAGAGCACAAAAGGCGCCCAAGCCCCACCCCACTACGGACTGACCGCACCGCACCGCTCCCACGCCCACGCCCACCATGCACCCTTGTGCGATACGGCGCCGACGCGTCACGGCGGCAGCCACCCTGCTCTTGTCCGCAGTGGCAGCAGCATCAGCTTCCAGCCTCCTCTACGCCCGCCCCGAGGACGTTCCCTCGTTCGCCCAGCGTGCCGTCGAGGCCAACGCGTCCTCGTCATGGCCCGACGCCCTGCACCTCGCAACAGACTACTACCCTTCCCACTGGGACCCCTCCACCTACTGGGATTCCGACGCCTCGCGCATGCGCTCCGCCAACCTAAGCTACGTCCGGATTGGCGAATTCGACTGGGCGCTCTTTGAGCCGCAAGACGGGACGTACGACTGGTCCATCCTAGACTCGTCCTTTGACCTATTGCACTCCCGCGGAATCAAAGTCATCCTCGGCACACCCGCTGAAGCCCCTCCCCTCTGGGCCGTCAAGAACTACGATATCCTCCCGAGTGATGGAATCCGCGACGCCCGACGGTTCGGCTCGCGACACCACTTCTCATTCAGCTCGCGGGATTTCCGTATGCTCAATACGCGCATTACAGAGAAGCTCGCAGAGCGGTACGGGTCGCACCCCGCTCTGGGCGCATGGCAAATCTCGAATGAGCTAGGCTGCCACGATACAGTGCGGACCTTTGACAAGCATGCGCGGGTGGCCTTTCAAGGGTGGCTCCGCGAGAAGTACCAGGGCAACATTACGCTCCTGAATGAGAAGCAGGGTCGCGTCTTTTGGTCGTCGCAGTACGAGGACTTCACCGACGTGGACGTCCCCACGCAGGAAGTCACCGAGAGTAACCCCGCGCTGAGGCTCGACTGGTTCGAATTTAGCAGCGACCAAGTCGTCTCCTTTGCAAAGGAGACGGCCGAGGCCATTCGAAAGTACTCCAGCGCGCCGATTACCACGAACTTTATGGGGTATTTCCTCGACTTTGACCACTATAAGCTTGCGCGCGAGGCGGGGCTCGACCTAGCGACGTACGACTCCTACCCCCTAGGCAACCTCGAGAGTGCTTCGTGGACCTCGGATGAGACCAAGATTGCGCACATGCGCACCGGACATCCCGATACGCAAGCCCTGCATTTTGCGCTCATGCGGGGTTTGACGCCAGGGGGGAAATGGGGTGTTATGGAGATGCAGCCTGGGCCCGTCAATTGGGCGACGACGAACCCTTCACCATTCAAGGGGATGGTCCGCCTCTGGCTGCATGAGCTCTTTGCCATGGGTGCGTCGCTGGGAAATATATTCAGATGGAGGGAAGTGCCCTTTGCAGAGGAACAGATGCATGCCGCAATGATGCGAAGGGATAATGTCCCGGACGTGGCGTTTCACGAGCAGCAGCAAGTCGTTGCCGACTTGGAGAAGATGCTGGGTGCGGGACTGCTCCAAACGGGCGGGTCCGCCGGGTCGTCTTCGTCGGCGGCGTCCAACTCCTCGACGGTGGCTGCCAGCGCACTCAGCTGGGCAGAGGGCAGCAAAGCGCAGTCGAACAAAGTCGCCCTCCTCATGGACTACACTGCGCCCTGGCTTCTCGAGGCCGAGCCGCAAGGCGGGACATGGGACACCAATACCTTTACGGATTTCCCCTTCATCTACGAGGAGCTCATCACAACGTGGTATGGTGCTCTCCGTCGTCTAGGTGTGGACGTCGACATCGTAGGACCCTACGGGTACGCTCCCTCTTTGCACTCTCTCGCGCAATACTCCGTCGTCGTCAGTCCGAGTTTACCTTTAATTGTGCCGGACTCGGACCTAGGTCGCACCCTCGCAGCCTTCAAGGGGACGCTCGTTCTCGGACCGCGCACAGCCAGTAAAGTCCCGACGCTGAGTATTCCGTCGGGCCTCCCCCCCGCAGTGGGACCCGTCAAGGATCGCCTGCCGAACCTTAAAGTCGTGCGCGTCGAGACTGTCCGGAGCGATGGGGGGGACCAGGCCGCCCTGGGTGAGAGCACATTCAATGCCACTGCGTGGTCGGAGTGGCTCGAGTGCAACGGCACGTCATCAACTCAAATCAGCGAATTCACCTTCAAAGGCTACAGAGACGGCGAACCAGCCAGCTGTAGCTATACGACAGATGACTCACGCCACACACACTACATTGGCTGGTCCGCCACGCAGGACGCACTCGTCCGTTACTTTGCGCAGATCCTCGCTGCGCGGAACATCACTACCGCACTGGGTAAGCCCGTGGACGGGGGCAATCCCCTGGACCTGGGGGATTCACTCCGTCTTTTCCGACATGGAGAGGATACGCTGTATGCTATTAATTATTCGGGGAAGAGCGAGGCGGACGTGGGGAGCGTGCTTGATACGGGGGAGTGGGAAATCGTGGTTGCTACGGGCGGGCTGGGCAAGAACGATACGACCGAGGCAGACGCGAGCAAGGTTAGGGAGGCGGGAGTCAATATCTACAAGAGGGTCGCTGGTGGGTGAGGCGTGGCGGGTCGCCGAGGTTGGCAGAGGTGCAAGCGAGAATACAGTGTAGTCTTGTGTTGTGTTGTGTTGTGTTGTGTTGTGTTGCGTATTGTGTCCTTTGCTGAGAATCTGAATGCACTGCCCACCAAGTCTCGCGAGAAGCAGCCGCCGGCATTTAGAGTGGGCGCTTCCCGTCTCGCCTCGCCTCGCCTGCGTACGCGCGCCGCCCCGCTCAAATTTTTTGACGCGAGCTTCGGCTCCGAGGAGGCATCGTCGGCCAAGCGAGTAAATTTGACGGGAACAACCGTTCAATTCTTCCTGAGGCCAAGACCACTACGAACAACCACTACCACTACGATAAGCAAGAAGCGCAGACACAGACTCGGCGCAAGCTCGATCACACATCCGGGACGCCAATCAGCTCTCACCCCTAGCCCGCTCCCACGCCCACGCCCACGCCCACGCCCAAGCCCAGGATGTCCTCCCCCTCGTCCTCTGCCTCTTCCGCCTCTTCCTCGGGGGGCTCCCGCTCACCTTCTCCCTCCCCTTCAGCAGCATCAGCAGCAATGGACATCGACACCCCTTCCCACTCCCGTTCACGGCACCACCACCCCCCGTCACGCAGCGCCAACAACAATAACACCGGAGATACACTCTCCTTTCTCCCCCCCGCGCACTACCTCCCCTCGAGCTTCTCCTCCTCGCGCAGCAGTAGTCTCAGTCTCACGATGGAAGACCTCGCTGCAGCGCAGAAGAGCGGGAAGGAACTGTGGAGTATTAAGGTTCCGGATGGGGTGCGGCCGGGGAGGTTGGAGGGGTTGAGGGTTGTGCTGCCCGTGGGGGCCGGGAGGGCCGTGAGGGAGGGCAAGGAAGAAGGAGAGGCAGAGGCGGAGGCAGAGGCGGAGGCAGAGCAGGAGGTACTAGCAAGTTTTGAGGGAGAGGGAGAGGATAGGTTTCACCTCGTTGAGGGTGCTGCGGCGGGTGGTGCGGGTGCGGGCGCAGCGGGAGGACTGAGAGTCTATGCGCCAAACAAGGCAAGGAGGGAGGGCGTCGTTGTTGCTTGTGAGTTGCGCTGCACGGTCTGCCGTGATACGTCACCTCGGCAAGGGGAAGGCAGTGAACTGACACTACGCACCACGCACCACCCTGCCGCAGCCCCACTCCCACTTACACGACACTTTGAGTTCGTCCTCGCGCCGCCTAGGCCTAGTCCTAGCACTACGACGACGACGAACGCCCCTCCTGTACCTGCACCTACACAGGGCAACAGCAAGGGCGCATCAGCACGAGGAGCCGGCACACGCAAGTTGAGGGAGCTTAATGGGTACTTGTGAGTTCGAACCCCAGTTCAGTCCAGTCTGAAAGGGTGCAAGGAATTGACCCCGCCCCTTTCCTACCCTCTTCTCTCACCTACTTTATCGCTCGACGGTCGTGCACAGCCACCCTGCAGGTTCGCTCTACGACGACGACGAGGAGGAGGAGGGAGCGACCGCGTCGCCCTCCAAGGACAAGACCACCAAGAAAGAGAAGAAGGACAAGTCCGAGTCGAGCTCGAAAGAGAAGAAGCGGAAAAGCCAAGACGGCGACGGTGGGGATGCCGGTGAAGACGAAGCAGAGGGAGCAGCAGGCAGCCCGAGTAAGAGCAAGAAGGATAAGAAAGACAGGAAGGACAAGCCGCGCAAGTCCAAGTGAGGTGGGTGGGGGCGCAGTTGCGCGCGCGCGTGTGTGTGTGTGTGTGTATGCGCGCATGTACATCACTCTAGGTCCTTGTTTCACGGGAGGGAGCGGACTGGAAATGGCATGCTACTGGCGTTTCATTTCATTTGCATTCGAATTCGTTTCAGAGTGTTCGTGGCGTGGCGTGGCGTGGCGTGGACTGGACGTGGCATATGGCGAATTGCAAGGGCAAGAGGTTTTCGTCGTTTGTTTGGTTGTTTGTTTCTTTGCTTGCTTTTTCTTCGGTTCTTGGATTGGAGCTTCCAGAGCGGGGTTACAAGGGCGAGGGCGAGTGCGAGTGCCGGAGCGAGGCGGGGGATGGCAAAGCAAACACATGAGCAGAAGAAAAGACCAAAAGGACAGAGGGAGAGGGAGAGGTGGGTACTGGCACGTGCGGATGGGGGTCAAAACAGCGTCGTAACATGGAGCAGAAAGAAACCGTACCGACATGGGTACCGTCAAGTTGGAAGCGAGCATACAGGGCGTGCCAGGGCGTGGCGTGCAAGGCACAGAAGGAGGGGCAGAGGGACGGACGGGCGGGCGGACGGAGAGACGGAGAGACGGCACATCAGTGGGCCGAACCAGGCGCTACACTGCGAGGGGTGAGGCGGTCACGGCCGCGGGCACGAGAAAGAGAAGCTGTGTCCGTCGGTGTTGGTGCTGGTGTTGGTGACATTTGGGCCGGGAAGAGACGGGGGACTGAGGGAACAAGGGACTTTGTGGGCGTTTGTTCGGGGGGCAGCTTGGGGTATATCTATGCTCTCTCTCTGTGCCTTTTGCCTGCATACGCCGCTGTGCCGCTCAGAAGATGACCTTTGTGGAGAGCATGAAGCGCGGTACGCAGTATACGACTGCGGCCGTGAGGAGTGCTGTACCGGCAAAGTACTGCATCGCGTCAAAGCCATAGTGGTGTACCAGTGCGCCGCCAATGGGCTCGCCGATGAGTGCGCCGACGCCGACGAACATGGAGCCAATGGCCATGTAGAGGGTAGCATTCTTCATGCGTGGTTCGGGGATGAGGCTGACCAGGCAAGGAACCAGACCGGCGATGCCCCCGCCGGAGAAGAAGCCGTAGAAGGCGGCCCAGACCCAGAGGCCCGCATTGGTCTCGATGGCCGACATGGAAAAGACCAAGATGCCGCAGCTGACGAGGGCGAGGAGATAGACGTTCCACGCGCCAATGTGGAGAGAGGCGTTGCCCAGGAGGGCACGGCCAAAGAAGCTGATGCCGTTGAGGAGCGTCGCCATGTAAAATGCCGACTGAGCCGAGGCCCCAATGGACACGCCAAAGGGCGTAATGTAAAAGTAGGGGAGGTACAGTGCCATGAATGCGATGATGTGCGCAATGGCGAAGACGCCGAAGCGCGGGTGGCCGATCAGTGCCTGCTTGAAGGGGAAGCTCTTGTGGTTGTAGCCCAGGTTGCGAGGGATGCGGGCGTGGACGAGAAAGTAGGTGAGGGCGATGCTCACGAGCTGGAGGAAGCCAATGGCACGCATCGACCAGCCAAAGGACACGCCGTGCGTGTTGAGCAGGCGGTTGAACAGCACCGACCAGATGACGGCCCCCACGGCGGACCCCGACACGGCCACGCCATTGGCCCAGGGAAGGCGAGTGGTAAACCACGTAATGGGGATGAGGACGATTGGAATGTACAGGAGGCCCTCGCCAATGGCGCAGCACACGCCGTGAGATAGCATCGTCTGCCAGTACTCGTCTGCTGCGGAAGCCGTCATGATTCCAAGGAAGATGAATGCGCCCCCAATGGCGCAGGTGTTCTAGGCGGGGCGGAGGGGAGGAGAGCAACATGTCATGCTTGTTCAGGCGCGACGCGACCGGGTTGAACTTACGGCTTCCGCACCCGCAAACTCACCTTGGGACCCAATCGGTCATTGACGATGACGCCAATGGGCGCCATAAAGTAGAACAAACAAAGCTGAATGGATCCCACCCATGCAATGTCCGACGAGGTATAGCCATCGGGTGCGTACTTGAGTGTGTAGTACTCCTGCCACGGCCCAAAGGCGGACATCCAGCCAATGGAGCTGAGGTAGCCAAAGAAGCACGCCCATACACTGCACCATGCCTGTACCCCGCCATTTGGGGGCGGCGCAGGCCGGGCAGGCGCTGCTGCGGGCGCTGCCTTTTCGGCTGCGGCTGCGGGGGCGGGTGTAGAGGCTGGCATGGCAGGAGCAGTCGTAGCAGTGGCGGCAGTGGCGTCGTCTGTGCTCGGCGGAGTCTTTTCGTCGTCTGACGAGGACTGTGTGGTTGTGTGGGTGTGGGCGGGTTGAACAATGGGCTGAGTCTCGTCTTCTGGGCTATGTGCGCCGCCCGTCGTTGTGGAAGAAGAGTTTTGCTTCTCAATGTCGTCTAGTGGCTGCTGAGGGTGTTGTTGCTCGCTGGAGGTCATGGCGGGGAGGGGCGGGGCG
>RRYC01000244.1:0-36248 GCA_004016185.1 Quambalaria eucalypti
GGCGGCTGGAGAGGCGGGTGGGGAGGGCGAGGGGGCGGCTACTACCGGTGAGAGGGGGCGTGTAACGGGTAAAGAGGCGCAATTGGCAAAGGATTTGCGGTCGGCAGAGGCGCAGTAGCAGGGGTGCGCGCAATAGGGTGGTGAGTCGCAGGGCTGCAGACATGGTATTTCACGTCGTTTCTGTGCCAGATACAATTGCGCGTACTGTTGTTGCTCCCTCAGAGCTTGTGACGCTTTCCCGCGGCAATGGCGGCGAACTAGGCGGGTGGGCAAGGGAGCGTGGCGTAGAAATGGTGGGTCAGCCATTGCATGCGCATACCACTCTATTGATCTTGTCCGCCCCGCCGCCGCAACGCACCTTTGCAAGTGGCACACCCGACGTAAAGACTCGCTCTGCGCCACGCAACTCTGCCTGATTGGCCTCTTCCCTTGCCAGGTGCTCGTACGTGGCTCGCTGTATGAGCTGCTTGGAGTAGGTCAGCGCAAAGGGGTCGGCGGTGGGTGGGAGGAGGTGTTGTCGGGCATGTTCCAGGACGCTGTGCAGGATGTCTTCTCCGTCCTTGCGGGGAATCACCCTCGTGAGGAAACCCGTCTGCGCTAGTTCCCCCGCACTGACTCTCCTACCCTCAAGGAGTACCTCCTGCGCTTTCCCCAACCCGAGCTTGCGCACAAACGTCGTACTGGCGCCGCCTTCTACCACCAACCCCAGACTAGTAAAGGGCACGGCAAGCCAAAAGTCTTCGTGTGCATACAGGAGGTCACAGTGCCCCAGCGCAGCAGCCATGATGCCCACTGCTGGTCCGTTCATAGCGCCCACTAGGACCTTGGGGAAATGCGCAAGTTCCCGTGCGAGTCGGCCATTGCCCAGTGCGATGCGTGAGCCGTAGAAGTGACCCAGCTTGCGCAGACTCTCGGGGTCTTCCTTCGCTGCCCGGACGTGGTCCTCGAGTGTATTCAGTCCCGCCCCGGGATCGCGCGTCGTGTCAGAGACGTCCGCGCCCGAAGAGAAGAATCGCCCTACCCCCGTGAGGATCACGACCGTTACGCGCTCTTGCTCTGCAAGCCAGCTGAGTGCCTCGATGAGGGAATGCACATGGGGAAGTTGCACGGCATTGAGTTTGGAGGGGTTGTTGAGTGTTAGGAGGGCGGTGCGGCCTGTTAGGTGGGGGATGTCGGTGGGAGGGGCGTGAGGCGGGGTGGGGAAGGAGAGGGAGATGGGGGTTGAAGTGGGTAGGAGGGGAGGGGGGCGAGTGGGGGTAAAGGGGCAGGTCATTGCAGCGTGGTGTGTAGCGCGTTGATGAAGACGATGGTTGTGTTGGTAGTGTTGGAAAGGAGAGAAGACAAGTGGTCATTGTAAGTACCCACCGCACTAGTCTCCCCCCCGCCCACACCTCCGGCCCCGGCTAATCTCTCTCTCTGTCCGGATCACCCCACCCGGCAAAACGCGGGGGTGGAGGCGTCGTGCGCGCCGAGTGAAGCCTTGGATTGGATATCAAGCCAGGCCAGGCAAGGCAGTCTTGCCTTTCTTCCTGCTAACCTGCGTAAATGCACCAACCACCATTACATACATGCGCCTACCCTCCTTGGCACGCTCACTCACCACCATGTCCCGCCCAGCTACCCCCACCTACCTCCTCCTCGACCTCAATGGCACGCTCCATGTCGGAGATGAGCCTACGCCAGGTGCCATTCGCGCCATAGAGCGACTCAGTAGCGCAGCACAGCGTCAGGGTCAGGGAGACGGCGGCAGCCCGCACCCGCGCTTTGGGATTCGTTTCTGCAGTAGGTACTCTGCGCGCTCCAAATGGTATTGATGCACTGCAACTGACTGGCACCCTCGCGCCGCACCACCACCACCACCCGCCAAGGCAACTCCTCCAAGGAATCCACCTCGTCCCTCGTCTCCCGCCTCCGCACCATGGGCTTCCCATCCAGCAGCCTCCCCTCCTCGAGTGTATTCACCTCCCTCGATGCCTGTGCCTCCCTCTGCCATCGCAATGCCTATACCCGACCCCTCCTCTTACTCAGCCCTTCTGCCCAATCCACATTCGACGAAGAGCGCTTTCCCCGTGCGGTGCGGCCACGCGCTTCTTCCTCCCCAAGCGAATACACGGACGTGCAACACTGCGACGCAGTCGTCCTCGGCCTAGCGCCGCAACTCATGCGCCACGAATGGCTAGACGAAGCCTTTCGTCTTCTCAGTGGGGAGTATGGCTCGCGCGTCCCCATCCCGCTAATAGGCACCCACCGCGCAATGTACCTCCGTCCCCACACCTCCTCGCCCCTCTCCCTCGGCCCCGGTGCGTTCCTCGCTGCGCTAGAAGCTGCTGCGGGGTTGGACCCCGCACAGACGCTCATCGTGGGGAAACCGCAGCGCGAGTTCTTTGCACAGTGTCTCGAGGGGATGGGGTGGAGCCGTGGGGAGAGGGCCAGGGTGTGCATCGTTGGGGATGATGCTGTGCAGGATTTGAGCATGCCTAGTGGCAAGGGAGGGGACGGCCTGGAGAATGTTGAATTTCAGAGAGTGCTGGTCAAGACGGGCAAGTACCGCACTGGGGATGAGGACAAGGTCAATGGTGTGGGCGAGGGCGCGGGGAAGCGAGGGGTAGAGGTATGCGAAACTTTTGCAGAGTGGGTAGAGGGATTTCTCAGCGGGATGGGGGAGGGGAGAGAGGTAGAGGAAAAGCAGGCGTAGATATCATTCTCCACCACAGATCAGCCAATGGCGCATGCGCATCCTGAGTCATATGATATTCGCACCGGCATCGCATCGCATCAGGAGAACAGACAATAGGCACGTCCAATCGAGGTCATCCGCCTCAGCTCCACTCCTCAGCTCCTCGGCCTTCACTCCCCGCCCTCGCCAGCAGGCACAGGCCTAACATGCACCGGCCCCATCGCACTTCCCCCCATCACCTGCCAAGGATGGGGATACTTCTTTGCAGCGTCGGCGTCGCAAGCGCCCGCACTCGCATCCCCACTCCCATCTTGACGCCGCATCGCCAAGCCATTGTCGTACTGAGCATTGCTGTCGATGTTGTTCGCAATGATGTCCACGCCGTTGTCGTAGGAGTTTCCGCTTGCCCCCTTGCTGCCCCCGCCGCCGCCATTGTTGTACAAAGCATCACTGTCGATGTTGTTGCCTACAAGCTCGACGGCGTTGTGGTAGTGGTCCCCCCTACCCCCGCTGCCATCGTTATTGTACAGAGCATCACTGTCGATGTTGTTGCCAATGATCTCGGCGCCGTTGTCGTAGGAGTTTCCGCCGCCCCCACTGCCCCCCTTGTTGTTGTTGCTGCTGCTGCTGCCGCCGCCGCCGCCGCCGCCGCCGCCGCCGTGGTGCTTGTGGTGGTGATGGTGGTGGTGGTGGTGTTCCGGGTGCTTACCATTCTCCTCCTCGTCCTCGTCCTCGCCGCGTGGAAAAGCACCACCAATACTCTGCCCGTCCTTCTGGACGTTGCTCTCCAGCTGCTTTGCGCCATTCGCAATGTCCTGTCCGAGCTGCTTGGCTGTATCCCCGCCGGGGAGACCCTGTCCCTGTCCCTGGCGACGCGCCGGGGCCTGCGTCGGGGCCGCACCTTTACCCCCGGAGGAGGAGCACCCCAGCGCAGCGACGACCTCGTCCGAGACGTGATTCAGCTGACTTCCGAGGGAGTTGACATCGTCGACGTCGGCGCACGCGGGCTGCGGCTGGCTGGCATCACCCTGTCCGCTCTTGGTAGCACTGCAGGCGAGACCCTGCATCTGCGAAGCGACTTTTTGGAGGTTGCCGTAGATGCTTTCGAGGGCTTGCTGGGCAGGGTTCTTGTCCCCGCCGGGTGCAGGGGCAGGGGCAGCAGCAACAACAGCAGCAGCGGCAGCGGCAGCGACGAGGCTCTTGCCCTCATCTGCGCCGGCGGCGGGAGGGCCAAACGTCTTTGTGAAGTGACTCGCAAAGGTATTGAGCTGCTCCTCTGCGCTGGCGACTTTGGCGCAGTCTGGCATATCCTCGGCGGGCATCGCGTTGGGCGTGCTCGACGAAGGCTTGGCGATGACGTCGTAGTGGGACACGGCCTTGCCGTGGCAGACGACGGCACCCATCTCTTGGGAGATGTCGTTGAGCTCCTGCTGGATCTGGGCGAGCGCCTCTTGGTTGCCTTTGCCGGGTTTGCCGTCCTTGGGGCTGGCCGTCGGGCTGGTGGGGCTAGGTGGGTCCTTTGCCATGGCGTCGGCGGCGATGGGAGTGGTCGCGGGGGGATCGCTCCTCGCGGCGGGGTCAAGAGCCCTGGGAGTGGCGCGGGGGGCATTGCTATTGCCGGGACTCCTCGCCATGGCGCGAGGCGTGGGGCCGGGGGCATTGCTATTGCCGAGACTCCTCGCCATGGCGCGAGGTGTGGGGCGAGGTACAGCAGTAGCGGGCTGCTCACCCCTCGGCGTGGCCTTGGGGTGGTTGGTCATGGGGCTACCGTCATTGTCTCCCACTTCTGCCGTGGGTTGGAAGCCGCGGGGAGTGTGGACGGGCTGCACGGGAACACCAGTGTTGGCTACTACGTCACGTCGAGTAGCAAGGCTCGTACCAGCGGGGCTACGCGCGTCCATGTCCCGCCGCGTAGCAAGACCGGTGCCAGCTGGAGCTGGAGCTCTCGCGGCCAAGACCGTGGGAGTTGGGCCTGCATGGTCGATGGCGCGCGGGGTGTTGCTCCCAGCGAGAGGACCTGCGGGGGCGGCGTGAATCGCGGCAGCGGCCAAGAAGAACAGGGTGACCAGGAGGGCGCGGAAGGGGGCGTTGAGGATCATGTTGGATGGGTCGAGAGAGTGGTAGAGGAGGGTTTGTGAGGTGTTGAGCTATGGGACAACGACGTGTGTAGGTATGTCTGTCTGAAGAGGATGAGGAGCAGATCAGCCTCGAAGCGATTCTGCGGCCCCTTTATATACCTCCCTTTTTTCATGTACGACAAGGCGGAGAGACGCTACGTTGGCTTCACTGCAACACTGCTGGCCATTCTTCAACACCTCTACATGCTTGCACTGTACGCCTGCTCCTTCTTCTCGAGATAGGAACGCTTGCCCGTACCCATCTGCGCGATGAACGACGCAAACGCCGAAAGCGAAGACGCCGAGTCTCGGGCCTTGGTCGGTAGCGGCCCGAGGATTGCACCATCGTTCCGAAAGTCTCGCTCTTATTGGGAAAGGGGCATGTATCAAGAGCCGGCGGGCGGGCGGGCGATCAGGACATCATCTTCAGAGGGGAATGTCCTGCCTTTTGCGCCTTGAGCCAGTATCCTGAATGGCCTCAAGCGCATACATTCTCGAGCATCGGAGAAGGACGATATCGATGCTGTCTGCCGTACGCGATTCGGGTATATATCTTTGCGCGAAGTATGGCGGAAGGGCCACAGCGGCGCCGGGTGGACAAACCGGTTTCGTCTTCTTTTGGCCACGTCGACGGTCCTCAGTGAGAAGTTCGTCATCGCCACCGCCCAGAGGCCGACCGACCCGCAGCACTTGCGGCCGCCGGACCGCGTCAACGAATGTATGCGCGCCTTTGGTCTTGTATCTTGTAATGTGGGTGACGCTGAAGCCGTGGCGAGGACTCAACATACCTACCGTCTTTGGCGTTCGATTTCCCCATCCATTCCCCGACGGAACTGCGCTCCGGCAGCCGCAGCCGCTCCGTCGCGGGCCGTTGAAGAAGACGAGGAATGGCGGAATGGTCAGGTAGGGCGGGCGGGTCGGACGGAAGAGACGTGGCTGTGCGTCACAGGTGAGCCTGCCTGCCTGACAAGGGGCGACTGAGGCAGGGCGATTCATGACTCCCTGTGACTGCAGTCGGGATCCACCAATGGTACAATACAATACAATGGCATACAATGCACCTTCCAAGAGGCGAGGCGACGTCGTGGGTTGGAAGCCAGCGGGGGATCCCACGTCTCGGTTCCGGGGGGAAGCGGCGACGCGTCTGGCGCGTACCAGGCGGGCGGAAGTGGGGCGTGACCCAAGGACGCACAGCGAGCCATCGACTCCTTGGCCATGGTTGATGGTTGAAACACCGCGCATCCTTGTCCCAAAGTGCTCGGCTCGCCCTCTCCTGCCTTCCACACGCTCTCATCGCTCCTTGTGTGCCTACTCGGTAGCCCTCATCAATCATGAGTCCGGGGCAGTTGCGCATAAACGGCATTTCTCATCCCTTCGCGAGGGCGGGCTAGACGGATATCTCACTCGCCATCCTTGCACGGCCACGTCTGGCGCAGCCGTGACGAAACATGGATGATTTGCAACACGATCCTGACCCTTGGACTGCCCCTACATCCAGAGAAGATGGTATGGCGCATACATTGTTCGGTGCCTCTCCTCGTGGTCGCATCAAGGGAATTTGTACCAGCTTCACCGTGTTCCCAACACCCCTGACAACCGGTACGCCCTTGGCATACACTCTCTCTCCGAGGTGTATCAAGCAAAGCAAGTGCTCAAGATCCATCGGCAAGCGCTTGCTGACAGCGACAAAGGCTCAAGCCAAGTCCGAGAACTGCTTTCAAGCTTGTGCAATGACAGCCAAGTAGTCAAGGAGGTTCAACAGCACTGCTCGGCAGAGGTCTACGCCTGTCAGAAAATATCATTGCCGCTCATCCTGGCTCGAACGTATCTCTGATGCGCCAAAGCTTCTCCTAGAGCGCGTCGGCGTATCGCTCTACGAGGTTGCTGTGCAGCAACCAAGAGCTTACTTGGCTTGGGTCATGGACATCAATCAGCAGGCGCTCGCTGCCCTCGAGGCCTGTCACCGGCTTGGAGTCGTTCATGCCGACCTTTACGCAAACAAACGTCGTATTGGAATGGATCAACGCGCGCAGGAAATTACCCTTCCCCGCCCACATATGGCGACGAGCGTGTAACGAACTAGCTGCACCAAATTTTAGACCCGTTGCAGGCAACGGCGACCCGTCACGTCAAAGCCATGAAGAGCAATTACTAGCTGCATCACGGTCGGTACACCATGCTTACCCCCGTCACCCACTAGATTTCGACGGAATCTCCCTGCCAGGCACGGTAAGCGGAGACGCCGGCCTACTAGGCTCATCCTAGATACCATACTGTTCGACATGAGTATCCCCGCTGTCTCCGAGCAGCCCCCCAGGATCTTGTACATTTTACCGGATTACAATCTGTAATACTGGGAAGTTGTCCCCCCTTGTAGTTCATCTAAATACATGCGATGTATGCCTCCACGCGGGTGTTGCTAGTGTCGGGTCCGAGACGCGTCGCAAGCAAAGCCCCTCCAGTGCCTTCCCGCTGTTCGCGAAGTACCAAGCACTTCATTCTTCCTTCCGGCACATCCTCGACGAAAATCTGTCTGGCCCATCTGCCCTTTTCCATCCATCATCTATCTTATTCACCCATATACCACTGCCCATCGAGACACGATGTTCCCCTCGCGCCTATCCCATGCCAGGCCATCCGCGTCGTCATCTTCGTCGTCGTCGTCCTCGCGAGTCTGCCAAAAGTGCCTCGAGTCTGGTCACGCGACGTACGAGTGCAAGAATCCAACGCGGCCCTACATCTCGCGGCCTACACGCAGCCAACTGATTGCTGATCCCAAGCTGAAACGAAAGCAGGAAGAGAGGACGAGAGATTTGGGGAGGGTACCCGATGAGATTCGCAAGTGAGTGGTATGCGAGGTGGTGTGGAGTGGAGTGTGGATGTATGCTTGCGAGTGAGCGCTGAGCAATACGAGCATTACATCGACCGCACCCCCCACCCTTATCCGTCCCACAGACCCGGTACAGCCGACAAGATCCTTGCCGCTTCTGCCTTGGCCAAGGACGCGAAAGCCAAGTCGAAAGGAGGGGACAAGAGCAGCAAGAGCCGCTCTCGTCGCCGACGATCCCTCAGCTCAGTCTCGAGCTCCTCTAGCTATACTTCATCCTCCTCCTCGTCTTCGCGGTCATACTCGAGCTCGTCCGTCTCTTCGCCGAGGCGGAGTAGAGGAACAAAGAGGGCAAGGAGAGGCAGCGTCGACTCCTATTCCTCCCGGTCTCGCTCCCGTTCTCGTTCCCGTTCTCGCTCCTACTCAAGTTCGGGCTCCTACTCGGACTCGGACTCGGGCTCAGCCTCAGATGACTCCCGTGCCCCACGCACACGCAGTCGCTCAGTCTCGTCCTACTCTCGCTCCCCCTCCCCCTCGTCGCGTGGGCGCAGTCGGCGCGCTCCCGGCTCCAGGTCACCCTCTCCAGGACGAGGCAGGACGAGGGGCCGTTCTTACTCGCCTTCTCCGGCCAGGTCGGCGTCGAGGTCGAGGTCGAGGTCGCCATCCGCTACGCCATGATTTCTCTCTCTCCTTCCCCATCCATTCATCACTTGCATCCAGACTGCATTCACACACATACAATCATCCGAGAGCGCACAGCCATAATACCATTCAATCTATTCTCGAAACAGCCTTCGCACCAGGCGCCGCAACAGGGGTTGACACAGGCAGACAGACGTGCACATCAGGAATCGAGTCAGTCTCACGGCACACGTACACGCACATACATAACAAGGCAAACTCAGCACGGAGCAGCCAGATTCCGGCTCATGTTTACTTGAGTGATCTGCGTCACTCAGCGTGTCGCTGCTGGCGCAGCCTGTGGCGCGGCTCCCGGCGAGGGCCTAGCATTGGCCTTCGGCGCAGCGTCTGCCCCCGGCGCACTGCTTGGCATGGCATCCGTAGGCATAGACGTAGGAGCAGGCGAGGGCTTCCCGTGACCTGCCGCAGCTGTGCTGCTGCTGGAGTGGTGCGGCTTCTTACCCTTGCCCATCTTCTTGCCGCTGTCTCCGTCTCCGCCCTTGGCGTGCTTACCCTTGCCGTGGTGCATGCCCTTGTGCGGGTGCGACTCGTGGTGTAGGTGGTGGTCCGTCTTGCTCGTTGCGTCCTTGTCGTGCTGATGCTGGTGCTGGTGCTGGTGCTGGTGCTGGTGCTGGTGCTGGTGCTGGTGCTTGTTTTTGGGCTCTCCAGCGTGGTCCTTGCCCTTACCCTTGGCCTTGCCCATCCCCTTGGCAGTACCATTCTTCTTCTCATCGCCATCGCCCACATCGCCCATACCCGGCGCGTCCGCACCGGATCGCTTCGTCACTTCCCCCTCGCCGAGCCCGAGCAACGACTCAACAATGGACGGCTCCTCCCCTCCCGCATCGCCGCTGCTTCCGTCCTGTGGCGTACTCTTGCTCTGCCTCTGGCTAGAGCTGTCCTGAGGCGTCGCTTCGTTGCGCTTCAGCTGGCCGCTGCCGCCACCCAGCAAGTCCTGCACGATGGACGAGTCCGATGATTCCCCGCCGTCAGCGTCGCTGTCCGCCTCGGGCTCATGACTGGTAATATCGTGCATCTGGGCATCCTCCGACATGTCGCTGCGGACCTCGTATTCGTACATCCTTTGCTTTCCCGCCGAGGCGCCCGCGCCAGCGCCAGTGCCAGTGCCCGCTGAGAATCCGACTCCGCCGCTCGCCGAGGTATTGCTGTTGGTAGATGCGCTACCGTTGGCTGATGCCCCGCCGTTGGCAGACGCCGTGTTGTTGCCGGATGCGCCGTCGTCAGACTGGGCCTTGCCGCCAGTAGATGCTCCACCGTGGGCAGATGTTCCACCGCTAGCCTTGGTCTTGCCGCCAGCAGATGCTCCGCCGCTGCCCTTGGTCTTGCCGCCGGCAGATGCTGCACTGCTGGCTCCACCTCCGGCCTTGGTCTTGTCATTGGCCGACGCTCCACTGCTGGCTCCACCGCTGGCCTTGGTGTTCATCTCCGCCTTCCAAGGGCGGTGAGTCTTTGCCTCGGCGAGGCACTTTTGGTGACTCTTGCTTCCCTGACCGCCACTCGTCGCGTTGCAGTTGAGCTCCACCGCGAGGTTCACCGTAAACTTGTTGAGCTGCCAGCCGAGAGCATCGACGTCTGTGCAGGTGGGCTGCTTCGTGTGGTCACCGTGCTGCGTCTTGCTGCAAGAGATGCTCTTCATGCGGTTGGCAATGTCGTCGAGCTCCCTCTCCATGGTGCGCATCACTTCCTGCCTCTCCGTGGCGTTGGCCGTGACGTGAACATCGGCTTCCACCTTGGCCTTCGGTGGAGGATAGGGCCTGGCGTACCTCTCGCCGGCCTTGCACAGCGCCTGCGAGGAAGGCGCCTTGGCACGCCTTTGCATACGCTTGCCGCCCTGCGCATGCATGTGTGAGTCCGCCAGGCTCTCTCCACAGACAAAGACTCGTGCGAACCCCTGAGCAAGGGTGTTCAGCTCCTGTCCTGCCGTGGTCAGGCTCGAATCGCAGAGGACAGACTGCAGGTGCGTGGAGACGTGGTCCATGTCCGCATGGACGGCCTGGATCGTCTCGTAGTTGTGAACGTCTACATAACCTGCGGCGTGCGCATCGGCTTGGCTGTTGTGGTCGTGGTCGTGGGAGGTGCATGTGCAGTCCTTGGCGGTAACTGCATTGGAAATGAGGAGGGCCAGGCCCAGGACGGAAAGGGTGAGG
Source organism: Quambalaria eucalypti (assembly GCA_004016185.1). Classification (NCBI taxonomy): domain Eukaryota; kingdom Fungi; phylum Basidiomycota; class Exobasidiomycetes; order Microstromatales; family Quambalariaceae; genus Quambalaria; species Quambalaria eucalypti. Next base: position 10,471 of record RRYC01000244.1, read on the forward strand.
AAGGTAAAGCACTTCATGGCTGTCGTGCTGGCCGAGTGGACTGTCTCGGGTCAGTCCAGGCCTGGTGGGGAATCAGCGGCAACTTGGACGGGTGCGAGGAGGGTTTATATCTCGTTGAAGCAGTCTCAGAGACAGACGTCTTCATTGTGAGGAGCGTTTTGAAGAAGGCTGCGCCCCTCTTCACCTCGAGGCGTCAAATGTCGTCTAGCGGCCCCCTTCCATTTGGCGTCGAAAGCCAGGGGTAGAATCGAAAAAGTCGATCTGAGCCCCTCGCTCGTCCAGATTGATGGTCCGACGGTGGTTCTCAAGATCTGAGGCGTACACTCCGCGCGTCGGGCGCCGGATCTAGCAAGAGGAGCTACAATTCGGTCTCGGCACCACGCACCAGGAAGGACAAAGGATTTGCCATTACGAAACCCACTCAAGGGGCCCTACTGGTCCAGCCCGCGCTTTCGACGTCCCATCGGTGGGCCGTAGCTACCCCGTAGCTTTACCTACCTGCGCATGACCCCTCGCTCTCTGTGACGACTAGCGCTCGTCACCCTCTTCTGCACCAGCTGCACCAGCAGCTGCACCTCCCTCGCCTTCGCCCCGCTTCGCATCCTCCTCGACCAGACTAACCTTCTCAAAAGGCCCCACGAGACTCTCGACTTCGACTCGCCCCGCATTCGGACTGAATGACATAGGCGCCGCTCCTCCCTCGATGGGGCTCCAACCGCCCAGGATCGAGTAGTCCGATAGCGCAGGCACGGTAGTGTTTGTGCGGCGGTGACGCATAAAGTTGCGGGCAGGGGCCGTTGCGCGGTTTGAGTCGGGGGCGTCCCCGCCGCCTAGAGGGGCCGCCGCCGCCGCCGCCGCCGTCGCACTCCCAGGTGCAGTCGCACCCTCTCGCAACGCAAGCAATGCCGCCTGGCCTCGACTCGAGCCCGTGCCAGTCGCGGGCGCATTATTCCGCCGGTCAGGTAAGAGCGACATGGTCGTTGCGGAACGGCGGTACGGATGGGGTGTCGGATAGGGTGTTGGCGCGTAGGAGGATACTCTTCCGTGGGAGTTGGTACCCCACACGCGGGTACTGAACGAGCTCGGAGGGCGCAATGCCGAGAGGTTACCGAGCGGGTGCGGGCGGTGAGCTTGAGTGTGTGAATCTTGGAGCTGGGCCGCATTCCCGCGAGAGAGCCCGACGAACTGCCCCGTTGGAGGACTGCTACTGCCGCTGGTCCCACCCGCCGCCGTTTGGCCGTGCGGTGCTTGGCTGGGAGGCACGAGCGCCTTGTGCCCGGCCTCGAGCCCCTCCCCCTCGGGGGATGGCGACGCGACCGAGGGGTCTGTGCAGTCACTGAATGCAGTCAGTACCGCATCAGCCGACACAGAGTCAGCCGCTACTCCCGGTGGGGTGCAGCAGCGCCGCGCATCCTGCTCCTGCTCCAGCTCGAGCGCCAGACGGCCCCTATCGATGTTACTGGGCGAGAGTAAATGCTGCAGCTCGAGCGTAGGCGGGAGGAATGGCGCCGCGTGCGAAATTGCGCCAGTGCCAGTGCCAGTGCCAGCGCCAATACCGTGGGAGAGGGAGCTTCGCGGAGTGCAGGGTGGTGCCCTGGGTGTACGAGCTCCTCGCGGAGAAGAGTAGGCAAGCGACGGTGCGTAGCCCTCGTAGGGGTAACGCTGCTGCTGCTGCTCCTGTCGGGCATCGTCGCGCTCGCGCAGGACAGAAGGAGGAGGTGGGATCGTCACTTGACTCAGGGGCGTCACTGGTGAGAATCGCTCGCTGTCGTCTTCCCCCACCGTCTCTCCATCATTCAATGTCAATGCCGGGGACCCACGCTCCGCAAGGACAGTCTCCAACTCCTCCTCGACTTCTTGCAAGCGCCTCTGCAGGTCGCGCGCCAATTTCCAAACTTCTAAACCCCAGTTCCTCCAAATCTGATCTTCGTGGCTCGCCGCCGCGTGGGTGAGCCCCTGCGAAGGTACGAGCGGCGGCGGCCGCAGCCGCGGGCACAAGCCATCAGGTGCGGCATGCAGGTATGGCTCCGGAAGTGCGAGTGGCGTGACGGGTAGGACGTCCTGCGCACGCCGCGCCTTGATGCCTCGAATTGGCTCGGCACCAGCCTGCTGCGAGACGGGTGGCGAGTCCTTGTTGCTGGACTCGGCCTCGCTGAGTGGACCCAGTCCTGCCTCGGGCGACCCAACGAAGAACATGGGGGTAGGCGACGGGGTGGGGCGGGGCGTACCCGGTCGGTAGTATCCCCCTTCGATTGCGACTACGTTGGGCGTTTCGGGGTGAAACTCCTCGATGTCCACATCAGAGCCAGAGCCGGCACCAGCAAGGGGTGAGTCGGCAACGTTGGGTGCTTCCCCCGTCGTGGGGGGTCGCACAGCCAATGGCGAGGAGGCGAGTGGCAGCGATGCATAGACGCCCGATGCGCGTCGAGATGAAGGTGCTCCGCCGTGGCTCACGGCGGCGATATGCTGCGCAGGGGGCACCTCACCAGTATCCTCCTCTGCCTTGGTCAAGCCCGCACCGACGTTCAGAGGGACGTGAGGGGGACTCCCACCACTACCGCCGGCATCGGCGATGCTCGCCGCAGTGGGGATGACGACGACTTGTCCACTGGAGAGTTTCCTCAGCCCTCCAAGGACTGCCGACGTAATAGGCGGAACGTCGTGCACCTCAATCGAATCGGTGCTGAGCGTGCTGGTGTTGCTCGTCCATGCGGGAGACTCCGACGCCGACGCCGATCCTGCTTCGTCACCCGCGCCAGCGCCAGCGCCAGCGGAGAGCGGCTCTGCCTCGGTGGCGGCGGCGCTGGGCGGCGGCTTGGGCGTACCAGAGGCGAGGCCGAGCCCGAGCCCGAGCGGCCCCTTGGAATCGTGGGTTCGGAACCCGTCGGTAAATGCGAAAAAGGGAGGTGGTGTCGGTCCGGTTCCGCGTGGCGTCGTGGGCGTCGGCAGAGGAAAGGGGGAGACCAAGTCCGAAGATCCAGGCACTGACAACGCCCCAGGCGACTTGGGAAAGAAAGACCCAACTGCCCCCGCTGAGAGAGCACGAGCGTGCTTTGCCCAAGGCGAGAGCGGAATGGCCGTAAGCGGTACGGAAATCGGCAGTGGGTAGGGCAGGGGTGTGGGCAGTGCGGCCACCATCGCCAGGTGCGAGTTATCAACGACGGGCACGTCCACATCGACCTTGTCGACGAGGTCGACCTGTCCCACGGCCTGCACCGCCGCGAGCTCGTCCTCGTCGTTATCGTTGGTGGCGTCCTCCCGAAGAAGGGCCACCTCCGGCGCAGCAGGAAAGACTGCCTCGAGACTATGCCTGCGGGATTTCTTCTCCGTCGCCTCGAGCTCCCGCAGCAGTCCGAGGGACACGGACTCGCTCTCTTCCTCGGCGCGGCGCAGCGCCGACTCGAGCATAGCGCGGCTCTTGCTTTCCTCTGGTGTGCGTAGGCCCGAGGCCGTGCCGTACACGCTAGGTGGTGCAGAGTCTCTTGCGGCATGGACGGCATGGAGGATATTGGACTGTACGATTGCGAGGGGCTCCGACGCCTGGAAAGGATTGAGTGGGAGCCTGGAGGCACTGCCAGAGCAGGCAGAGGCCGAGGAAAACGTGCGCTGCTTCAGGCGGTGTTTCGGGGCATCCCCGCTCGAGAGGTTCTTCTTCCTGCGGTCGCTGTCGCTGACGTCGTTGTCGTCGGCGTCGCCTACATCCGCTTCGAATTCTTGCTTCCCAATGCTGCTGAGCGCCTCCAACGCATGACTGCCCGTGGACCTCACGCCTGCAAATGACATGGCTCGACAGTGTGGCCTCCCCGTATGAAGTCCAATTGCGCCGGCAATACTGCTGCTTCCGTCTACAGCCTCGATGTTAGCCTCGGAGGGCAACGGGTTTCTAGACGAGGACGCAAAGTGAGGGATGCCCTCTTCGTCGTAGGAGGTGTCCGAGGCGAGGGAGATGGAGCAAGAGCTCACACTGCGCGTTGTCAATGTCGGTGACGGGCGACTCAGTGTCGTAGTAGGGGGTTGTGTATCCTGGGAGTGAGGGGTATCATCGCCCGACGAGTTTGAATGTCGACGCATTTGAGCTGGGAGGTCTGCGCTCGAGCGTAGGTAAGGTTAACCAGTGACGTCGTGGTGCGCCTGCGACGAAGACGACGCAACTGGTAAGAGGTTTGCAGAGATCGATCGTCTGCTGAATGAATGTCGAACGAACGACTGCTACGCTGCATCGAAAGTACGAGAAGCGCAACCAAACCTTTCATAGCGCCGCGAGTACAAAGCGAGTACAAACCATCAATCCCCTGACGGTGCGGGCTGACCACTCTGCCCCAACACTTGACCCTGCCCATCCAGCGCAGCCCCCTGCCTGACTGAGGCGGCATTGCTCTACCCTCCTCGCAGTTTGCGGTCTGGTCTAAGTGCCTCGTAGACGCTTCAGTCGCATCGCACGATCCGGACGAGACGATCGGCCCGGTAAATGCCTTTGTCCCTGTGAGTGCCTACCTACTAATGCTGTGCTTCGACGCGACGCTGTGCTGCCTGTGATACCTCTTCGGGATGAGGTCCTGCCTGAGTCCACTTGAAGGTGTAATTGCACAGTCGAGTCGGGTCACTGTCCAATCCGCCATTGTCTCTCCGACGTTTGTCCTGGCCGCCATGGCTACTCCTCATTCCGAGTCCGGCTCCATACCCACTACCTGCTCACTGCCCTTGCTGGCAAAGGCGTATGGTGGGCGGGTCATAGGCTAGCTGATCGGCTGGCTGGATTTGCCGTGTGGTAGCGTGCGGTGCAGTGCGTTGCGGTGCGGCTACGAAACAATTTCTCGTCCCCGCCCACCCGCCCGGCCGCTACGAGCAAAGCAAACCAATTTGGTTCCGCTGCTCGCCGCCCGCTCGCCGCCCGCCCGTCTATGCGCCCGCCTTCCTCGGGAGTCCGTGCCCCGCCTATTCAAGACCTCACTCAGGCCTGCCCTCGAATTCTCGCGGACAAAGCCAACATTGCTGAGACAGCTGACCTGGACCAATCAAGTGCCAGACGCTTCACGGCCAGTCGCGGCACGCGCACACTGTACACAGGCACCAAAGGGGATCAAGTATTTATAACACGATTGACTTTTCTCGGGACTGACTGACCGACAGGGCGGGCGGGGGATAGGACAAACGGGCCAAAAAAGGGGAAAAGGCAATACTTAAGAGGAGGCGGGGGGGGGGAGAGAAAAAAGAGTCACGCGCAACAGGAGGTGTAAGCAAGGTGAGAAAGGGGGGAAAGAAGAAGAAAGTATATATGCGGGGATATGGTGAGCAGGCGGCCTGAAAAGGATCGTGAGAGAGGCGAGGCGGGACGGGAAGCCAAGGGGAATGGATAAGACGCATTCGGAAAGGGCGAGGCCATAGGGCAGAAAGGTTCGTCCGGCTTGGTGATCTTGGTATCGCGGTGTCGTCGGTGGAGCGTCGTGGCGATCCGAGGGAGCGTGAAAGAAGCGCAGCCCTGCACCAAGAATCAGTGCACGCCTGAGTCGTTGCGCAGTCCGAACCAATCCTCGCAATGTCGCCTGGATCGACTTTAGGCGTGGCAGCTTCTTCCTTGCCATCGCAGTCCGTAGCGTCGAGGCCAGCCAGTCTGACCTTGGTCTGACACCTTGTTGTGCACCGCCGCCGCCGTTGATAGGAAGCAGGAGGTGGGGAGAGACCTCCCTAGCCACCTCGCCTGCCCTGCGCTGCCACGGTCATCCCGTCATGCTCTCCCCCCGCTGCGTCGAAGCCAGCGATCCGCCGCGCATGGTACCTGGCCCGGAGCACGTCTGCATATCGGGCTCGTTCCACCAGCAACTTCCGTCCTAGCCCTGTATCTCCTCTCCGCCGCGACTGTGAATGCGTCCATCGAGTGTATGCACTGCCAAGCCCGCCCCGCCGCTTCAGCTTCAGCCCCACCTTGCATCTTGGCGCCTGTATGCCTAGAAGAAGAGGTAGGTGACGGCAAAGACGGCAAATGCAATGGCTGCTACGATGTGCACGGGCACGCCAGCATCCGTGGCCACCGCCGTCTGAGATCCAGCAGAGACCCGCTTCTGAAGATCGGCGACTTGGGCGCGAAGACGCTTGATCTCGGACTGCATTTCGCTACTCGACGAGTCGGCTGCGACGGTGGAGCCGTTGATGGCGGGGGCAGCAGCAGCCGAGGTGTTGTTGCCGCCGACGACGGCACTCTTGGTGGCAGCGTAGGCTGCAGTGGCTCCAGCCGCAGCTGCGCTTCCGGCTGCGAGGGCGGCGTTGCGGGCCTTGTCTGCAGCTGCGCCGTCGGTCGTCTGGGCGGCCGTGTTGGCGGCAGCAACGGGATTGTACGTCTGCGGCGAGGGAGACGAGAAGTTCTGCGTCGGGGTGAGGCTGCCGTTGGGTGCGGTGCGGACGGTGGCGTACTTGTCATCCTGAAGGGTGCCATTGTTGAAGCTCGTCTCCTCCTCCTCGGGCACGGGTGCCGTGGCGGCAGGAAGGAAGGCGCAGCGAATCTTTTGCTCGTGGATGGCGCTCTTGTCCTCCTTTTCCACGACGCCCCAGAGCTCGGTGAGTGGCACATTCTCGCGGTCAGGGGTGATGATCGTCGACTGGACCAGGAACTTGTCGCGGCATTTTGCCGACATGGGCGGCTCCTCCTTCATGGCCTGTAGCAGGACTGAGGGGTAGGAAGAAGTGGGGAGAGGCGCGGGCGTCAGACTCGGTCGAGCTTGGCCGCGTTGGACTGGTGGCCTGTCGCGCCTTGCTACTCACCCTGGACTTCGACCTTTTCGCCCGGCTCAATGCGTCCGCTGTTGGGTCGGACACAGTACTGCTTCGGTGCAGTGGTCTTGACCTTGAATGCAATGGGCTGATTGTTGGGGTTGGAGACCTGCAGCGAGCGCTTGACAAGCTGAGTGAGCGGGCCTGGTGTGGGTGTGCGTGCGAGGTGGCGGTATGATTGAGTTGTGAGTACGTGTCAGTGTGTGCGGAGCAGGGCATTCGTCACTGCAGCCAGGGCTGCTTGCGCAGGTGCAAGACTCACGTGGGAAACCCAGCTGAACATGAGGATTCAAGCTGTTGCAATTGAAGTGAAGGGAGGTGCAGGGTGAAGATCATGAATTGCTTAAGCTGGTGAGCATTGCGAAGTTGGGCGCTGGAGTAGGGCGGGCACGATATATGCCGCGACGTGCAAGGCAATGGCGGGAACACACGCCTCGCCGGCGGCAAGGTGCTTGACTCGAAGGGATCCGAATGACGGTGGTACGTAGGAATACTTACTCTACAGACATGGCGGCTGATGGAGGATGACGATGGTGCAGAGGCTATTCGCGCGGCAAGGAGTTGCTGTCGAGGTATCTGTTACGGCGTCCTGAAGGCGTCGTCGTGGTGGCCGGCTTTCGAGGTATCGAGTTTGACGGGCGATGCGGTCAAGGCTGATGGTGTGACAAAGGGGCGTCTGAGGCGTGCGAGGCGTGCTTTGCTCGACTGGTATTTGCGACGATGTCGATGTCGAGTGGGATGGGTGGTTGGATGAGGGTGAACTGCGGCCCTGTGCGCTTTGATGCGGATGAGAGCTAGGCCAGGTCCGTTGGTGGGGTTGTTGCTTGCTGAGCTGAGATGGGCTGAGGGCTGAGCTGCGTCTTGGGTCGCAAGAAAAGTGCCGAGGTGGAAATCAGCCGGACCAAGTGCGGTGGATGTGTGGATGAATGGTTCGTTGCTTGGTTGATTGATTGGTTGGCTGGAATGGTTAAGTTTCGGGCCTGCGTACGAACGACAAACGAATGACAACGACGACGACCATTGACGAGCGGATGCCCGGGCGGACGGGGCGAGCGGGCAGGCGGGCAGGCAGACGGGCAGACGGGCGGAGGAAACGGTCGGTGCTTGCGACGACGCGGCCTTTGTCACACTCACACGCTACACGGGCGATGACCGAATGGATTGGGGGCGTGCGGTGCGTGTGTGCGGTGCGTGTGTGCCTCGACGGGCGGTGCGCGACACGAGGCGCGGCGCGTCTGTGTTGTCTGTGCCCACCTGCGCCTGTGTCTCGCTCTCGTCCTCCAACGACAGCCAGCGCGGGCCTAAGGATGCGGGCCACAGAGGGCTAGACTGCCGGCGCGACGACGCGGGCGACGACGCGGGCACTGGACGCGTGGCCGGCTTGATTTCATGGTGCAGGCACGACGTCAGTGCCTGTCGTCCTAGGTTGAGCCCAAGTCCACGCACGCAGTGCATTGACGAAGACGACGGCGCCGACGACGTTGACTGGCTCACACCCACGACCCCACGCTCTCCGCTGCCCGCACCCACCGCTCTCACACGCCTCCCGCTTGCCGCCCAGAATAGGCAAGGCAGGCAACACGGGCAAGGCGAGGCGGGGATAGGCACCGCCGTCAACCATTGACACTGCTCTGGCGGCGTCGCCGCCCGTTCGCCAAGTGCGACGTGGGGTAATCGAGACAAGGCGTTCATGTTCAGTCAGATTGGTTCTCATCTCGACTCGAGGCGAGGGCGACGGGTGACGGGCGACGGGCGATGGGCGGTGCCACGGTATCGCAGCCAAGTCGGCAACTTATTGCTCCTCCTCCTCCTCTAACCGCCCTCGTTAGAACCCGGAGCGCGGTGGGTGCCTGGTTGGTGTGGTGCAAGTGATCAGCCGACGCATTCGCCGCTTGCCATTCCTAATCACCAGCGAGCCAGAGCCGCCCATCTCCGCCGGGCCACGCCGTCACCAGTCCGTCCTTCTGTCCGTCAACGACTCGTTGGCCGTGAAAGCTTCGGCACCTCTCAGGATCAACGACGGGCAGCAACGACGAGCATCAAGGACGGCACATAGTACAAACGAAACGCCATCAGAGGACCAACTTCGGCCTTGACCTCGGGTATTGTATTACCGTTGCAGTAGGGTGGAGCATAACGTGGAGCATAATGACCTCCTTGCTCTCATCGAAGCCCCTCGACATTTGAGGGGTACTTCCACGCATGACGCTTCCACTGTCCGGGTCGCAGCCTCGGCCAAGCACACCCGCCCATCAGGTTCCCGATGTGATGGGTTTGTGGAGAGCCAGCCACCGGAATGGGCGTCGCTGCAGGAGGCCCGTCGTGGCGCGTGGAAAGAAGCAGTGCAGGGACGCGCGCTGGCAAGCATCCCCGTTCCGCCCAGCGTCTTCCGTATCGCGATAACAGCGTGAACAATGAGAGGATTTTGTGAGCGCTCCGAAAAAGGCTACCCATTGTGTATGCTCTTTGGCTCAGTCTATCCAGCCGTAACACCCTCGTCAAAGTCAAGGGGAGGGCATGAGGCAACAGGCAAAAGGCCATTGGTGGGGAGCGTCTAGCTTCAGCAGTCGATGCGAGTCAGTCGATCGAAGCTGAGGTGGTACCAAAGGGCGGACTTGCGCCATCTCTTGAGAAGGTCATGTAAAGACACTGCCTGTAAGCAGCGTTTGAGAACGTTTGAGAGGTCCTCTTCCTCTGGCCTGCTGCAACCTTTCTTCACCCGTGCGAGCGCCCGTCTCGGAAGCGAGGGCAGTCTGTGACGCGGCGACGCGACCGCGTTCTGCCACGGCCCGACTGTCGCCGTCTTCCTGCTTCCCTGCGGCACCGCAGCTGGCTTGAGGCGCGGATGCGACACGTGACCTGACCCGCCCGCGCCCGCACCGTCAAACCGCCCCGCTGCTCTGCTGCTCTGCTGCTGCGCCTCAGACTCGCGACCGAAGGACACGCAGCCACGGCCTCGTGGGAGGAGGACGACGACGACGACGGACGTCTGCCTCAGCTCACCTCTTCTACTCACTTCCCTTCCACACCCTCAAGAAACACTGCCCTTCACCTCATCCTCAAAACATCCTCCCCACCCCCCTTTCATACATACATCATGCCTAAGTTAGTAGCTCGCCATCGCACTCGGGACCTTGAGGAGGGAGTTACATGGCATGGAATGGAATGGATCACCGGCGGGACAGTCTGGCGGGTCGAGATCACACGACGACGACGCATCACGGCAGCTGAAGACACCATCCGTGGTGCTTCCTCTTCTGCCATGTGATAGAGATCACCGGGCGGGTTTAATCAGCACCTGGCAAATCTTCGTCGTTGAGGAGCGGAGTGGGCTGCTCGACAGGCTTCCCAAGTGGAACCCCTAGAGTTGGGGAAAAGGCCTTGTCGCCCATTGCACCCGCATTGGGTAGCCATCGTCCGGCTATCAGCGCGACGATCGTGGCGCTCCTTGTCCCATGACCGCGGACGTCGCAACGACAACGGGGTAGTTGGCCGGCGAAGAGCAACGATTCCTAAACCACCTCACCCGCTATGACCTCCTTTGCTGACCGCTTCCTTCTCCCCATCCAACCCCACCCCACCCTCGCAGCGTTCGTGACGTCGACGCCGACACCTTCATCCGGGCTTACTCCCAGCACCTCAAGCGATCTGGTTAGTATCGTCGGCTCGAAAGCCCCCTCTCTTCAAGCAACGGCGACGCGAACTCGCGCTCGCGCAGGCTGCCCGCTTTCCTCCTCGAATGGATAGCAGCAGGGTTGAATGATGGCCATCTTTCATCGTCCTTTGCAACATGATGACTGATGTGCATGCCCTTCCCCTTCTTTCTGTCCCCTTTTTCCCCGCCCTCGTAATTATCGTCCGTCATTGTACGTGCACGCAATGATTCACACTCACAGGCAAGATCGAGGTCCCCACCTGGGTTGACATTGTCAAGACTGGTGCCTACAAGGAGCAGGCTCCCTACGACCCCGACTGGTTCTACGTGCGCGCTGCCGCCCTCGCCCGCCACATCTACCTCCGCAAGGCCGTCGGTGTCGGTGCCCTGACCAAGCTCCACGGTGGCCCCAAGAACCGTGGCTTCATGCCCTCGAAGCACTCGCCCGCCTCTGGCTCGGTGCAGCGCAAGGCCATCCAGGGCCTTGAGGGTATCGGTGTTCTCGAGAAGGACCCCAAGGGTGGCCGCAGGATCTCGCAGGACGGCATGCGTGACCTCGACCGAATTGCCATGGCCTGCCTCGAGAGCCAGCGCGAGGAGGAGGAGGAGGACGAGGAGGAGGATGAGGAGGACGACGAGTAAACGCGCGCATACCTCTTGTCAGAGCCTGGTTTGCCGTCTCTCTCCTCTTGAGGCTCTGCTAAGGGTGCTTTGAGCGCAGGGTCGGGGTGTCGGTGCAGCCCGCGGCCGTAACGCAAAGCATCCAGCGTTTGCCCCGTGCAATGGCCTTCTTTTGCTTGTTTCCTCTCTTTGTATGCATACATGCACGCCCACGCCCTTCCCAAACAACTCCAAAATCACCATCGCTTCGATGGACTTTTCTTCTCCCGCCTGATTTGTGCCTTGTCCTGTGGAGGTTGCGGCTTTTGAGTGACTACCTGGCGCGAAACGACCAGAGCCAGACCTAGCAAGCCTTGGGGTCTGCTTTGGCCCAGTCGTATTGGAAAGTACCGCGCCGCGGACGGCCTAGCCACGCCTCTTCTTCCCATCCCACGCCCCCAAGCAGCTCCTTGCCCAGATTCCCCCTTGCCATTGTGAATCTTCACTCCACAAACATTCTCTCATTGACGTAGACGGCAACGATGGCGTCCGCGGCCCTCAGCTCCCTGGTCACCTTCCCTTTCAGCAGCTCCGCGCCACTGCTCCCCCCAGCAGGCTCTCAAGTCTTGGTGACTGATACGCTCGCTTGCCCCGCTACGTTTCTCCTCTTGCACTTTGCCAAGGTGGCGCTCGCTCCATCGGACGGGAAACCTCTGCGGCCCGTGATTTGGCTTGGATGTGACGCTGCGGGAGTACAGCATCTCACGGCGGTGTGTCGGCGGTCTGTGAGTGCAAAAAAGACTCAGCCAGGTTCAGCGCTATGGAACCATGAAGTCACTGAACCGGCGAGGTGTCATCTCTCTTCTCCACAATCGCAACGCAACGCAACAGGGGCTCAGTCTGCCGCAACTCACGTCAAAGGGGCTTTTCAAGTACATTGATGCGGCAGACGTCGTCGTGTCGAGGGAAGGCGCCCCCTTGAACGCACTTTACACGTCGGTGCGGACTGCGCTGGAAGAGTCCCTCTCGGGTGCCACGACTGCAACCTCGAGCGGCGGCGACGACAAGAGTCCACGAGCACTGGTCATCGTAGACGATATCAGTTCTCTAGCATGGGCACTCCCGCCGCCTGAGCGGGGTTATCACGCAACGACGAGAGGGGGCGATCCAGCGGCGCGGGAGGCTGGTCGGTGGGCTGTGGCGCTGCGCAATCTCTGTCAAAAGGTGAGTCGTCGTATGGTGCAAAAGCAGAACTAGGCAATGCGATTAAATGGACCAACCCTCTGCCCCGTCTCCCCCCACCATCAGCACACCTCTTCCCTCATCACACTCCAACACGTCACCTCCAACCTCGCGCTGGACGGCACCTCTTCCCGCCTCTTTACGCGACTAATCCGCTCTTCTTGCCTTTGGATCGAAATCAAGGAGCTCATTTCGGGCAGAGCAAGGGACTGCGCGGGCGACGTTACCGTCCACGCGCTAGCAGGCTCCACGGAGGACATGATCAGTCCAGCCAGGGGAAGGGCCAAGGGGATGCTGTTCAACATTGCCAATGATGGGAGCGTCGTCATTTGGCCGCGTGGGACGCAGGGCATTGCTTGAGGGGGGGAGTTTGCATTGCGGGGATTGTAGGAAGAGGTGTGGATTTCCTCGCCGATGTGACTTGTGCTTGTATTTGTATCTTGCTTCTACGCTCTAGATTGATTCTCACATCCTATGATACACCTGTTCCAACGCATATCCAAGCCGGCGCTCCAGCATGCATGCTGGCCAATGGTGGCCCGTACATGCCTGCCGTCCTTGGGACACCCATTCCTTGCACTGCACACCTTTGTCCACACTGGAAAAAGCGTCTAAAGCCCATGCATGTACAGTCGACTGCGCACAGGCAGCTACCGCCCGCAATGCTCACGATGTCATGACCTTTTTGAGCGCCTCGGTCAAGTCGCCCCCTACCTCTTGCAGCGCAGCCTCTGCTTCCTGCTTCGGTAGGAGGAGCTCGTCCATCTGCGCAGGGTCGCGCAGGGTTGCCAATGCAAAGGGAGTGTCAGTATTCCCCTCTCCTCAACAGCAGATGGGTTTCCAGCAGCGCCTCGTGTCGCAACTACTCACAAGGAAAGTCACATCCTCCTTCTTGACCTTCTTTGCTGCCTCCTTGTTGGCTGCAGCACTCGTCGTCGCCTGCTTCTTGGCCTCTTCGACCATTTCGACGCATACAACGCCAATGGCCTTTTCCATCCTGCCGCGCTCAAAGGTGCAAGGACCCGTGGCAGGCAAGCCCGCAGGGGGCATGTAGTCAGCCCACTCCTGGATGACCTCGGCGTTTGCTGGTGCCATTGTTGGTGATGTGGGGTCGACTTGGTTGGTGAGAGGATGCGGTGAGGTTGGCTGGCTGGTAGTAGTGGCGGCGGTGGTGAATGGGATCTTCCCACACTGCTCTACATGCTCCTAGAAGTCTCTTCCCACTTCCGCCTACTTCGCCTCGCCGTTCCGTTTACGACGCGCCGCGGATTCTTGGATCAACACCAACACTGACCAATAACAACAACACCAACACCAAGATTCAGCGACGCAGGCGAACAAGCAGTGCAGCAGTAAAGAAGAGCTGCCAAAGAATCACTTGCACTGCATTCTCTCTGGACGACGCTTTCTCGGTGGACGTTGCCCTACCTCACCTCAAACCCTCGTACAGATTTGGCTTCCGGCCGCCGATTAGGACTTGACACACACACGACATCTACGCCCGCCAGCGCAATGGTGTTCATCATCAAGATACCCAATAGGGCTCACCAGAGTCAGAGTACCCCATCGCAGGAGCAAGGCACTGTAACACAAGAACAGACTGTAACCCAGACGCCGGCTGATCCCTGGGTGGGTGGCAATCTGGACAGTACTTCAATGCACGTGCACGACACGGCAGACTCGCCGGATCAAGGTGACGATGGAAAAGTGCAGGAGGCTTTGGATGCACTGCTGAGCCTCAAGATTAGCAGTGAAGGATCTGCAGCTGGCTCATCCGCAGTAGGACCAGGCTTGATCGACCAACCTGCTCCAGACGTGCATGCTTCGACCCGCCCACTCTTGGATGTCATTGTTGCCCCTGCCGTTTTGGCGCACAAGTACGTCCGCGGGAGGGACATTTCGCTCATCGTTGAGCGACCAGAACGCGTGCGTGCAGCATTGCTCGGCGCAGCGGCCGTACTGGGGAGAATCGAGACGGAGGATGAGGGCGCCACGGCAGCAGCAGCGGACGACCTCGCCCAACAGATGTCGGGTATGAGCGTCGGTGGGCACAGCGATGCTGCGGTGAATGCGCAGGCCAGTGGTAGCGGTGGGTCTAGGCAGACCAACCGCAGACTCGGAGTGCCCATTCAGCTGCTCCACTCGACGCGCAGTGCGGCCCTCTTTCCACCACACCCGGCTGTAGAGGCAGTACATGCTTATGAAGACGAAAGCGTCGACTACGTCACGCCCGAATGCGAGGACCTCAGGCGCAAGAGACATGGTCAGAGCGACGACGACAAGGCCGCTGGGGGCTCATCGGAATCCACCCAGGAGATCCTGTACTCCGACTATCTGCAGAGACTGTGCTCCTTTGCACCACACTCCCCGCCCTTGGCGCCCCCTCCACCACCCCCCAGATCTCGCAGAGTACCTTCAACTATGGCAACGTCGACTCCCACGGGGCGTACCCGCAGTAGCGCTGTCCGTACAGCCCCATCCTCTACTGCTACCACTCCCGCAAAGAGTCCCAGGAAGAAAGGCGTCGCCAAACCAGTCAAGGAAGAGGAAGACACTGTGGCCAAGACGGAAGCCCAAACGGTAGAGCAGCAGCAGAGCCAGGTTGACCAAGGCTTGCCCCAGACGCCCGCGCTAGGACCGCCTGCCTCTGATGAGCAAATGCCTACGACTCCAATCCGGCCAACACAAGGCTCTCATGAGACGCCGAGCCCCGTGAAGCAAGAACAAATGACGCCCGAGGCTGTCGAGCAGAAACCTGTCGCCGCCGACAACGCAAGCAGCAGCAGCAGCAGCGAGGACGAAGGAGACATGCATCCGAGCGAGATTCCCTCACACATGCCGCAAGGAGATCTATACTTGCGGGGTACAAAGAAGAGTGGCTCGGTCGCAGGCGCTTCCGAAGATAGGACTCTTGCCGAGCTGGGCGCCTATGGTTCTGCTGAAGCCATCCGCCACGCCATTGGCGCTAGCATCGAGGCCGTGGACCGAGTCGTTGCCGGGGCCCGAGTTGCAGGTGATGATTCGGGTAGAGATGTCAAGCAGTCTTCCCCACCGCCACTCTCAGGCAACATTGAGCCACTGGTATTTTCCTCGACGCCATCGCCGGCAGCACACGACGAAGACGACCGCGCCCAGACAGCGACGGCGACGGCAACCTCCTCACTGCCTTCCACGCGAGCCTTTGTCCTGACTCGACCTCCTGGCCACCACTGCTCTGGCTCTGTCCCGTCTGGCTTCTGCTGGGTCAACAATGCAGCTGTAGCGGCGATGCATGCCTACCAGGCGCACGGCATTGATCGCGTCGTCATCTTTGACATCGACCTGCACCACGGCAATGGGACGCAGAAGATTGCCTGGCGCATCAATGAGGACACTCGTCGATCCGACGCTGAGCGCCAAGCTCGTCTCGAAGCGATTCGAGCCAGTCACTCCCGTCCACGAGGCGGCGCAAAGGGCCGTGCTGGTGCAGCGAGAAAGTCGGGAGGCGGGGCCGCCACCCAGGCAGAAGAAGAGGCCGCCGTACCTCCCAGGGGACTGCAACTCTTCTACAGCAGTTTGCACGACATTGAGAGCTTCCCTTGCGAGGATGGCGACCCCGAGCTGGTGCGCGATGCCAGCGTCTGTCTCGAGGGGGCGCACGGGCAATGGATCTGGAATGGTAAGTCTATTTCAAAAGCGGGTCGTGTTGCGACGTTTGCGCTGACCCTTTCTTCCATGCACGCCCAATCGCCGCCGCCCCAGTCCACCTCGACACGTACGATACCCCCTCTGCCTTTTCCCACCTCTACGCGACCAAGTATGCCACCTTGTTCTCCAAGGCGCGCAACTTCCTCGCTCGAACCGCCGCCGTGCCGTCCAAGACGCTCGTGCTCATCTCCTGCGGCTTCGATGCTTGCTCGTACGAGATGCCCGGTATGCAGCGGCATGGACGCCACGTCCCACCCGGCTTCTATGGACGTTTTGCGCGGGATGCAGCACGTCTAGCGGAGCAGAGTGCCGAGGGCAAGATCATCAGTCTGCTCGAGGGAGGGTACGGCGATCGTGCCATTGCAAGTGCGACGATTGCCCACCTTCAAGGACTCAGCGATCGGACCGTGACTGCTGGCGACGATGCCATTGGCGCAGAGCGTGACCCTTGGCTAGCAGGGTTGGAGGCCCCTACGCAGAGAGGTACGACGAGTCCCACCCCCGTACCCCCTGCGCACCATGCCGCGCCACACGAGCTCGACCCTTTTGCCCACGCCTGGTTCGCACCCGAGGCGCTCAAGCTGCTCGAGAAGAAGGTCCTCTCCGGCCAGGCTGTGCATGCGCTCGCCAATTCGACGACGACGACGGCGACGGCGACTTCGGCCTCGAACCCCGCCTGGCTGCAGGCGACTGCGCGCCACTTTCGTGCGTTTGCACAGCTGTGTGCACCGCTGATGCCTGATTTCCTGCCTCCGCCTGCGGGTGGCGGAGGGAAGAGGACCAGGGGGTAAGCGGTGGATGTGCCGAGCTGCCAGGAGTTGTATACCCTTCCATTTTGCTGTGGCAGAGATCGCTTCGATTAGATTCCTTCCGCCTCTTGTTGTACAGTCTCCGGCGCGGTGTACCTTTTCCCTCGGCCAAAGATTTTGACTCGCTCGCTCGCTCGCTAATATCACTACCGTCTCACACGTTTTGCACGCCTGCATGGACCGTCTATTCGCTGGGTATCTTACTCTGACTCCTGCTCAAGACGATGCAGTCGTTCCAAGACTCTTGTGCCCTCGATCCAATCAGCCACCTGAACGAGCACAATGGGGTCCAGATCGCAGTCGGGATCGAATGGCAAGGGCGGCGTGTTGCCGTCGGCGCCATGTATGCTCGCCGAGAGCTGTATCCTCTGCAGCCTCTGCGTCTTGCCCGTCAGTGTGGCAAGGTTGCCATTCGCCTCGGTCCACGCCTCCAATTCCGCACACCCACGCAGGATGATCCTCCGAGTGTCCGATTGATCCTGGTTCCACGCCTGGAAGCCTAGCCGCTTGAGCGTACGCAGTAGAGACGAGTCCCCCGTGGGTGGCGCCAGTACGATGCCCACCGATGCTGCGACGAGGCAGGGCAGATCGGTATTGCTATCCCCGGCATATACAGTGAGATGTCGTGCCCGGGCGACAACGTCTTCCGCCTGCCACTGCCGCACAAGTGACGCCATCTCACGCAGCTTGTCTAACCCCGTACGGATGCCCACCCCCGTATCGCTGTCGGTATCCGCTGCCTGCTGGTCTGCCAAACGCCGCGTAGACTTTGTCAAGCTTCCATTGCCCTTGCCGCTCGCAGCATCCAGGACAGGTTCATTGGCGCGCACTACGTCCAGGGGGTACTCCCCGCCTGTCGTTGCGGCCAAGCCCGCACGTATGAAGCGCGTAGACCAGCCGACGGAGATGATTGCGGTGCGGATAGGTGGCCCTGACTCGGCGTGAGACCCGCACCGCTCTGACTTCGACTTCGAATTCGACTTCAAAAAGGCAGCTAGGTCCTCTCGTACGCCAGGCCTGAGCTCCACGCGCTTCCTGGCGCGTTCCTCGGCGCGGACCGGGTCCCACCCGAGGAACAGACCCCCACTTTGGACTCGTCCGACGCTGCGTTGCTCGACTTCATCGAGGGACGCGAGGAATGCAAATTGCTCGCGGAGGGTCTGGGGCGGCTGACCACCACCTCGACGGGCGTTCCAGGCGTCGGTGTGCTTGGAGAGATCCTCAGTGTATGCCTGGGTGTAATGCGCAAAGGGTGGGCCTGGGTGCGCAGGAGAGTCGTCGGATGAGGGAGCGATGAGGGAGAGGGTATCGTGCGACGAGAGCGTCTCGTCCCAGTCGAGGAAGAGGTGCATTCTGCGGGGCTTGGTGGAGGTCACGCGGGAGGCAAGAGAGGTGTGGAAGGCTCGGAGAGGTGGCAAGGCAGACTTTAGATTCGAGCGCATGGACAGCCGTGGGGAGCGAGGGCAAGACTGTTCATTCAAACGACGTCGATGTGCAACGGGGAGCCACGACCAAAGGAGGCTTGGTTGGGAATGTCCGAAGCGTTCCCTCTTGTTCGAGTGGAGCTAGCTGGCCCGGCCCTGGAGGTCTCGGCTCCGGCCAAGCAACTAGGCCCAGCCAGTAGGCACGCGTCTCTGCTTCCGCTTGGATTCTTGATATTTGCTTCCGCCGCCCATTTTGCTTCCGCTTTTTTGTCTTGTCCGCGAGCTCAGTCGCGACAAAGGCGGCTTGGACCTCTGCAACCATGCCACAAACAAAAACTGTCCCTCACCCGAGCTGGCCTTGGTCCATCGACTCTGGTCAAGCACCCGGCGAGCCAAATGGCGTCGGCTTCTACTCCACCGACATTCCCACCCACCTTCTCGGTGACTCGAGGGGATATGGGAGAGTCATCGATTTTGCACTTGTACACAGAAACTCAAGACGAATCATCTCGACTCAATGCTTCTGCGAATGACCTCTACCGCGACGTCAACTTCATTCCCCCCTGCGTCGTTCTCAGGGATGCGCCCGGCCTTGCGTCCAATCAGGATGGCCCCGATCAGAACTCCGCCAGAATACCCCTCGAAGCCACTTTGACGCAGTCAGATTTACATGCTGCCAAGATTATGCAGCATCACGGCGTCTTCATCGAGTGGTCTGGCATACATCCGCCCCAAGTATCGGCACCGTATGGTGAGCAAGATTCTGCCGCACCTTCTTTCACGAACTACAACACTTCTCCTTCGCCCCCTCAAGCCGAGTCCTTCGACGGAGAAGAAGCCAAGCAGAAATGGGACAAAGCTGCCTATCGTCTCGATAATTACCTCGCCAACTTTCCCGACCGCCGCGACATAGTCTTGGAGGCCGAGCAATCATTACCTGGCCCGGATGGACAGCGCTCGATACTCTTTACGGCGAAAATGAGCGAGGACGTATTCAATCGAACCACCTTGGCTGAGCGCTACCTGCCTCTGATAAACGAACTCTTCCTTCTGCTTCACGAGGCCGAAGTCTGGGCGTATGAGCAGGCGAGCGAAGAAGAGCAGCGAACTTGGGTCTGGTCAGTCCCGCGGGAGGCTCCCTTGCAAGTTGTTGCTCAGAAGCCCATGGAAGCACCAGCAATGGTCCGGATGCCCGACGGGGCTGGGTCCTCCAACGCAGAAGCCCATCAAAGTACAACGCCTTCTGGACTCGCTGCCGAGGCAGATTTCTATCTCATCCTGGAACGCCCTGGTGAGTAGCGCCGTAGTGCAAGCGGCCATGTACCGGGTCGCGTGCGGCACTGACACGAGACCCTTCCGATTGATTCTGAAGCCACTACCACTGCCTCGGCGAGCTTCACCAGCGACGAAGCAGCCACACCCCTCTCACCAGATGCCGTGCCTACGGTCAGCATCATAGCGACGTTGAAAAGTGTACCTCATCTGACACCGCAAAAGGCAAAGGAGTTCGTCCAACCTCGAGCCTTTCCACTCTCCCCTGAGACGCCTCAACGTGGTGCACGCTCTATGCCCACTGTCCACGAAGAGGAAGAGGATCCTGAGGCGACCGGGCCCGAGCACGAGAGCGGCGTGGCCCGTACTGGAGCCGAGCATGAGCTTCGTGAAGGCTCTGCAACATCCCGCAACGTCGCAGCTTCGTCTGCTCAGGAAACCACGGAAGACTATGCTGGGTATTGCATCACTTCGTGGCGCGGAAAGCTCACCTTGCAACTTGCGTCGCATCACTTCCTCAATGGCAGTCCTTGCTGTGCTCTCTGGTTCAATTGGGGCCAATCACTGCTCTTCTCCGAGTTTCACGCCTTGGGCCGCGAGGCGTCGCAGACTGCACAGTCGATGCCTCAGACGGAACACGAGGACGCAGCCACGCAGGCGCCCTACGCTCTGGTCTTTGCGGAACAGGCTGTACACTCCTTTATGCCCTTCCCGGACGCTCGCCCAGGCACCGCGCAGGACCCCGATTGGAAAGCGAGTTCTTTGAACACAACGTCAACGTCAACGTCAACGTCAGAGCGAAGCTTGAGGTATTCTGCCCGGCCTGCCCCAATCATGGCAATTGTCCATTGGGCTCTGTGCGCTGTCCGTCAGTATCAGACAAGGTCCAACGTCTCCAACACAAGCAAGCCTCACGAGGTCGGAGATCTGGTGGAAAGGCTGGAGGCCCGTCTCTCGTTACAAGAAACAAAAGCAAAGCGCGTCTGTCGAAGCATCACCGACCGCTCGTGGCCCCGACGACTCTCCGCGAGGGGAGGCTAGGCAAGGGCGCCGACGGGCCGAGTACGCCCAGGGAGTTGAAGACGCCAAGGCTCCTGCGTCGACTGCGCTGATTGACCGCATGGTCACATACCCCGCGCCGTGCGCCCAGGGCGCACAGGCAAATCTCTACCCATGCGTGTTGGACGCACCCGCCGACGTGCCGATCGTGAACCCGAGGACATACAAGAAGGGCTCAGAGACGTATCGTATGGGTACAGTGTCCCTTCCGGCACAACTCTTCGACCGTCCCTGCGTTCTTCTCAAGGCGCACCGGCCCTGTGACCCGCAGTCGGATGACGAGCCCCCCTCCGAGGAGTGCCCGCCACTGCTGGGCGAGAAGCCGACGTTTTTGTCCGCGGCAGCGTGGGAGGCAGAGATCAGCGAGGTGAAAAGGCGCACGCGCGTTGAGCGCGATGCCTACGCACGACTCGCACCCCTGCAGGGCACTTTCCTACCGAAGCTGCTCGGAGTTGCCCCTAAGCACTTCGAGCCAGTCTCGTACGCCGAGAAGCTCGCCTTGGAGCGCGTAGGCGCCTCTCTCGCTGCCATTGCGGATTGGTACCCATCCTTCTTCAAGGCATGGTACCATCGCATCCACAAGCAGACGGTGGCTGCAGTGGCTGCCTGCCACCGAGAGGGTGTCCTGCACGGCGACATCCATGCGGGCAACATAGTCGCAGAGTGGACACCCGTCCCGAAGCCGTCGGGCGGTGCACCAGTCAACAGCGCCGAGATGACGCTGCGCGTCTGTCTCGTTGACTGGTCTTCCGCGACGATTATGCCACGCGGAGCAGCCCCGCCATCGGAGTGGACCCAAGACGAGGCGAGCCACGTCGAGGAGGTTCTCGCCGACCTTGTTAGCCGTGCGGATCAGCGGCAGGAGATACAGAGCAGCATGGCGGCTCGATAATCTCCAGTCCCGCTTGCTCGCATCGTGACAACAGCGTTGTCTGTCCCGCCGCCTCGGTTTCGCATTTCTTTCGCACCCCTCTCTTTTTGACCTTCTTTCCTAGTATCGTGTTCCCCATTCCTGTACATCTCAGCATTTAGTGTCTTGTATTTCCTGTATTCTGATAATACGGCCCTCCTCATATCTCAGGCTCCCTCGGTTGCGTATTAGCATTTGCGAGGGCGAGGGAGCCTGAGACATGACGAGGTTTGCATTATCCGACTACAAGAGGCCTAGCGTGCCACGGACAGCAATCTCAGAGCCGGGCCCACACAGACGAGCCTGACGCTCGAATCAATGAATGAGCATTGCTCAGGTATACTCGGCCTCCGAGACTGCAGAAACGCGAGCAGAGGGAAGAAAGTGCGGCGACGCAAGGAGGGAACCACACTCTCACAGATCACTGACACGTGCAAGCTCTTTGCAGCTCACATGCTTGATATTGTTGGCACAGAGGGAACCAACCTACACTGTGACGCCCACAAATATGCCAGCGTTCCGAAGCCTACCCAGAATGAGACAAGTCGCCGACGACGTAGCTCATGACCTGCTTGCTGGGTACTTGCGATATCCAGTCTGCGATGCGATGCTCGAGGCGTTGACGATCGCGGAGCGCAGCCAATGGCGGAGGATCGGCGCGTGCTCCAGTGCTGACAGAGTGCGGTATGCGGCTCCTGATGTCTTCTTGTGCGCTATCGTTGCCATAGCCAAAACGATAACGATGTCCCGGAAGCTGTCCTCCAGAGCGAAGGGGTACCGAGCGTGCACCGAGCGACATCTGCGTCTCGCTAGAGGTGAGCGTCGACATGGAATTGAAATCAGAGTATGCATCGTACACACTTTGGGAGTCTGCGTACGACGGCGCGGAACCTGCCGAGGCAGACTCGAATAGCGAATCGGTGTCGTATGCCGCGGACACGGATGGCGGGAGTGGGCAGCGCATGGCCATGAGCGACGAGCGTCCCTGGTCGATGTCTGCCTCAGCCGCAGCCAGCTGCTGCTGACATACAGCAAAGATGTGCAGTGCGTGCTGGTTGATGTACACCCAGCCATTCAGGTCTGATTGTCCAGTATTCAGTTTGGGCTGCGCAAAGTGCGCCTTGAAAGCGTGGCAGTCGGCTGCAATGGCCATGAGCTGCTCAGATAGAGTCTGGACGAGTGCCCCTCTTTCTCGCACAGCATCCGCTGTCGCGTCCATCCACGCCGAGGAGCGGAGCGGCTCAGGCACGGCGTAGATGTCTGGCCGTGGTCTCTGCAGCCTATAAGCGTCCACATTGGCTGGATAATCGGAAAAGTGTCCAGAGTTGCGCCGATCTCGTGCCGCAAGGAGTCGCATGCCGCGCTCTTCGACATCTTGCCAAAACGGCTTCGCGAGGAGTGAGAGGGAGAAGCGCTGAAATACGTGGTGAATACGCACGTACTCGGACCAGGCGTCGAGGCCTTCCGGAGAAAAGTGTGGAACAGGAATCTGGTCACTCTGCCACTCGGAAGGGTACACAGAACGTGGATAGCCTGCCAAGGGAACGTGGGAGGAGGATGTCCTTGCGCGTGGTCAGTGAAAGGGAGAGGCGCATCTGCTCCACCAACGAGGTCCCGAAAGACTCACTGCATGTTACCTCTTCGTCCACAGACGGTGGAATATCTGGAGCGAGGACGAGCTGGAAGTTGTTCATGATGACAATACCCCATACGGCGCGCGCGGTGAACTCTGCCCTCAACTCAGCGCCAGAACACGGCCGCGTCCTGGGCACTGGACTGGTTTGCAGCCTGTGCAGCCCATACTGCTTCGCGATCCTCCAGGAACTCTGGATCCAAAAGTACATGAGTTCAAAGGGCCGGTCGGTCTGAGCCGCAGCCGTGGACAACCACGATTGGAGCTGTACCGCTTCGAGGGGATCGATGGGCCCAAAGTCGGCCCCATGGCGCGGAACAGCAATGGCTGCGGCCACCTTGTACAATGCGGCTGCGAATTCGACGAGGGTCGCATAGGCCTTTCCGCCGTCGAGGGGCAGTGGCAGACAGTCTGAGCCGGCGAGAAAGGCAATGGCCATGGCCAAGGCCATGCGGTGAGTGGAAATCTGGTCCGAGGTGCCGTTGCGCACGCAATCGATGACCTGGTCTGGGCGCAGTTCCGAGACGGTTGGTGCACGATTGCTGAAGAGGAGAATGTAGTCAAACATGTGCCTCGAGGCGGGATGCGCGAGGAGACGCATCGCGCCAGTGCGCAATGAAGCTGCGTTGGTGGGATCGATGCCCAGTGAATGCAGGTACTGATCCTGTGGAATATGAGCTTGCCTGACAAAAACTTCGGCGACCCGCTTGGGGCAGGTGCTGGCGGGTACGAGCCGTGTGAGACCATCGCCTCCGAGTGCATACACTTGCGAGAGGCTCTCTCCATTACGATTGGGGTCGATTGCGCCAGGAATACTACTAAAGCGAGTCTGCAAGATGGCAGCAGTAGCTTGGTCGGCTCCACCTCCTAGAGGCATTGTGGCGTTGCTCTTGTCCAAGAGGTATTGCACAGACGAGGCCGATCCTGGAACGTCATTCGACTGATAGAAGGCGGGTCCTTCTGGACCAGGTAGCTGAAGCTGGGGCGGCTGCTGGGGCAAGGGCGGCAAAGGTGGATCCATCGTCGTACCTGCAGCAGGGAGTCGATACATTCGATGACCAGCAAGGTGCGGCTCAAAGCGGCGGGGACGAAGCGCGTGAGCACCCGATTCGGTACGTGGGGCTGGTGGGATTCCTCTCGTCGGCGGTATCGGGGCGACGGTGAGAGAAGCGGGGGTTGCTCGCTTCGTGGGTGCATCTTGGACTCGCTCTTGCCTAGGTCGTTGTGGCTGGAAAGTCAGGCCCAGGGAAGCCAATACCTGGTGCTCCCACTTGCTAGGCGGTCCACGCTTGCGAAGGACATCAGAATAGCGACACTTGACTGCCAGACGAGTACATGTAGCGCAAGACGGCTTGTCTTTGTCGCACCTGATCTTGCGCCGTCTGCAGCGGTCACACGAGGCATCGATGGACTGCCCCTGCTGCTCCCTCATCCGAAGACGATTCAAGACTTCGGAGAGCCTGGCGGATGAAGCGGGCTCAGCTTGATTGGTGTTCGTATCATGTTGGATCAGGGCCGGACCACTTTGCGAAGCTTGAGTATGCGGTGCATGGTTGCTGCATGATGGGAAATTGGCTGGCTGGGCGAGAAAGGAGAGATTGGATGGCGTTGTTTGGGCACTTGATGGGCGAGTGTCTATGTGACTGTCGGGAGTGTTGCCCTCCATTGCCATTTTCTCGGACTGGCGAGGAGTGCCATTGGAGATGATTGGGGAGAAACGCCGTCGTGGTCGGCGACAATGGTCTGTGTGAGGTTTGACATCTTCTTCTAGTCTGGGGGTATTATCGGGGTGGATCTGCACCAGTGATGGGTAGTCGGTTTCGCCAGCGGCCCCGAAAGCTCAAGAGTGGTGCCAGTGGTCTCAGTGGTGCCAGTCAGAAACAACCTTCTTCCGTGATGCCCGGTGCGAGTTGCCATCGAGTGCGGGCCAGGGATGACGGCCTCGCAGCATACGCGAGGACGCGCATCCGAGGCCAACCTGACGGGCAAACGTCGTAATCGAGGCAGATATCCAAAGAGCATTTGCTCTAGCCCGCCGCGCGCGAGTCAGGCAATGGGTGGTGGTGGTGTTGCCCCGTCCATTTAGGTGCAAGCCTGGCCGGCGTTGGACTGATTTGAGTCTTTGTCGTCTGTCCGTCTGTCTGGCTGGGTCGCTTCCGTGGCTCGGCTCCGCCCCTCATTCCCACGCGTGGAGGGCAACTGGCGGGGCACTCTGGCTGCACGCACGCATGACATCAGCGCTGCCCGCGTGCTGCGACTGCTGAACTCATCAGGGTTGCACCAACGGCCATCATCCTTCTAGGTACATACCTGTCTCAGCGCTGATATCATCAGTCTTGGCCTTGGTAGTGTAGCCACGACGTGGAGGCCAGAGGTGGAAGAAACTTTCCGCGCAGAGATGCGCAAAGAATACAGACTCGCCAGCTCCAGTTCTTTGCGGGGCTTCTGCTCCGCTGTGGAGGGGGACCCTAGACGAACGGAAGATGTATGCGTGCGAGTACTTAAAGAATCATCCCTCTCGGACGGATAGTCGAGTTATTCGAATTTTCCAACCAACCTTTACCGCCATCTTGATAACAAAGTCAAATCTCACTACCCATCACCATGTCGAACCCATCACAAGGTGAGTTGGTGCAGCTTGCGCAGCATACACGCTGCCACACGTGTACGCCCGACAGAGATCTGACCTTGACGATCCTCCCGCCTGCATCCCCCCCCCCCC
>RRYC01000245.1:0-36848 GCA_004016185.1 Quambalaria eucalypti
AGGTGGAAGAGAAGCGGGCGGAGGTGGGGGGGGGGGGGGGGGGGGGGGGGGGGGGGGGGGGGGGGGGGGGGGGGGGGGGGGGGGGGGGGGGGGGGGGGGGGGGGGGGGGGGGGGAAGGTCAGTTATTCCTTGTGGGTCTACGTGGCTCTTCATGACGCCACCATCAGGCGTGCTTTGCTTCGTGATGAGCGGCGCTTGAATTGCTTGCTTCGGCCGCCGCGACCCTGATAGGTCCCGCGCGTCTCTTCGCTCGATGTGCTCAGCTCGGAACATCTTGCTGTCTTGCATCCAACGGCGACAACGGCGGGGTGCAGAGGAGAGTAGCCGTCGGGGCCAGATGGGCGGCCTACTGTAAACGGCCGAGGCGTCGGTGGCCTTAATCGACTATCTGCCTCCCCTTGAGCTGTTCCCTCTTTTCCACCTGTCCCAATTTCCCCGATGTGCCATACCTCCCACGCCTCCTTCATCGCATCGCAGCGCGAAGGTCCGTCAGCATCCCGTCACACTTGTGGCAATGGTGCTCCTTCGCCTGCGAATGGACACGACGGTTGAGCGGAGTGCGCTTTTGTCCCCAGAAGCACACCTCACACAGGCCAGTGCCCTCTTCCAGTGGACCCACACGCCAATCCTCACAGCAGGTGCACACCCTCCTCTCCTTTGGGCGTGTTTTCCAGATCTGGGTCGTCGTCCCTGCCGTTGGGTGCAATGGCGCCAGCGGCCCAACGGCGGACGAGGGCGGCGTTGTCGGGCCCCCTGGCTGTGGGTGAGGCGGTTGCTGTGGCTGCGCTGACGGCCGCGACGATGGACGAGCGATTGCCTGTAAGCGCTCTGGCGCCTCGGGTTCCTGTGTAGTGTCAGTGGCCGCCGTCGCCATCGGGACCGTGACGATCTCTGCGATCCACGGAGCTAGGCCCTGCGCTAGCCCACTTGCCGTCCAATCCCAGGCGGTGTTATCCTCGCGCCAGGCTTCGGGCCGCGAGCTTTGCCGGTTGGCCACTTCCATCAAGATGTCGAGCATCCCCGCCTGTACCTTCTGCCAGACCGGCACGACGATTCGCTTGCGCAATCCGCGCCCAAAGTGCTGGCCGAGGCCGCGCAGCGTCACCACGAACCAGCATCGGAACCGCGCCCGTCGATCATCGTCCCAATTCTGCCACCGGACCCACGAGGGGAACCCCGCGAGGATCTCCGCCGGGGCCCACAGCGTCGGAGCATCAGAGCAGCCCGTCAGTGCCCGCACTACCGACCAGCTGTCCTTCCATACCGAAATCGTCACGGGACAGACGAGATGGGCGTGATCCGAGGTGAATGGCTCTGCCCCGCCAGAGCATGTGGCGCATCGCAGAGAGTGCCAGTCGCCGTCGCGGGGAACGGTGCCGCGACCCCAAGCCACTACCCACCAGTATTGACGAGGCAGGGCTGGGAGGGGTTGACGCTGGATTTCTGGCCACAGCATATCCCAGTCGACGTCGGAGCGCCAGAGTGCGCTGGCGCCGTCCTCCCCGGCGTCTTCTGCGGAACGCGCGCCGTCCTCGCCCTCTGCGGACTCTGCCTCTTGCCCCGTGTCCTCGGCGGCTTGATGGGCCACTTGACGGCCAGTGTCCTCGACTTTGGGACGGCTTTTAAGGGGCGGGTGCAGCACCGTCAGGAGCTCTGCGTGTCCCAGCTGACCTGCAGGACGACCGTCGAGGTGCAGGAATCCCCACGCGAACGGGAGCTGCCAAGCCGGGAGGCGTGGTGGCTGCGGACCAGACCCGCTGACATTGAGGTACTCTCTCGCTTGGCAAAAGGCTAGGAGGAGGTGGCGCAGCTCGAGCGGCCAAGTAGAGAGGCGCGCCTTCCACGAGATGCGCAGATACGTCCACAGAGCCGAAAAGACGCTTCTGTCGTCTGGTGAGATATCGGAGGCTGCCCAGTGGCTCAGCGCGGCAACCCACTTGGGCGGGCCATACCCCGCCCGCTCGAGCGGACAGGCAGAGTCCGGCTGCGGGTCAACGCCCCGGCGCCACAGCAGGTCCGCAAGCGTCACGACGCCAAACTTGATGCCGAGCTCAACGGGGGTCTCTGACCGCAGCTGGCCGGCCTCGTCCGCATGATGGATCCAGTCGTTGGGGGTGGCCACGCCGTCTCGGTAGACGTGGTACCTCGAGGAGCTGTAGTGGGGGGGGCACTGACCTCGGGTCGCGCAGGACAGGTTTGAATCCCCAGGTGCCACTGTGCCCCGGCGCGCACTCCTCTGCGGCCAGCCGAGTCCAGTCGGGTGTGCGCGGCGAAGAGGGTCGGCACCGGTGCACGCCGTAGAGCAGGCGCTCCGCGACGGATGAGATAGCGGCATTCTCATTGACACGCCTACTACCTTGCACGGGAACGACGCAGAGGGCAGCGAGTGGCAGCCTCGTCTTTTCATACCAGAGGCGGGCCGACGTGGCGCTGAGGGCGCGGGCAGGGGCGCGCATGCTGCCGTGCTCGACGGACAGGAGGGACAGGGCCTCGGCGAGGAAGTAGGCAACAAGCGTTGGCAGGACCGGCGGTAGCCCGACGCCGCCGCAGCGCACGGGAAGGGCGAGGTGGTCGTACCCGATGTTGGTACCGCGGCCATCGCGGAAGTACTGCGAGATGGCTTGTTCAATGCCCTTGATTGCCGCAGCGCCGCCGTCGATGCCTGCGAAGACGGTGCAGCCCCAAATCTCCTCGAATGCGGCACAGAGGTACCTTGACCGGGCAAAGTGATCGTCAAAGACATCTTGCTGGTAGAGGGCTCGACGCAGTAGGCGCGTTAGGTCGCAGATCGTGACCGTGGGCGGGCCGTCCATCGCAGGCGAAATCGCATGGTACTCTCCCAGCGTCCGCGGTGAGCCTTCTTGCCACTTGACGAGGCGTGCTTCCGGACGAGGTCGCTGCAGTGCGGCGAACGTCGGCGGCCCGTAGCCAGCGGTTTGGAGCGGACAATTCGCATCCACGCTCGTTGCGCGCAGCCCCAACCCCATACATGCCCAGAGCAAGTCTGCCATGGCGACGAAGTCGTAGTCGGTGCTGATCAACACCGGCGACAAGTCCTCCCGCAGCTGTCCGCATTCGTCGGCAACCACCCACTCCTCGGGATCTGGCGGCGGGTTGAGCTCCGCATCGTAGACGTAGTAAGCGGCGGGATTCAGGTGCGGCGCTTTCGAGGTCCGTCTTCGCAAGAGTGGGGGTACCCCCAACGCGCCGCTGTGCCCGGCGAGCCATGCCGCAGGTTAAGGTCCGAGAGCCAGAACTCGACGATATGCATTCTCCAAGAGGGAACCATGCTCAAGAATCCTTCCTGTAGAAAGGTTGTGGCAAAGGAGAGCGTGTTGGAAGCGAGTTCATGCTGTATAAGTGTGCTGCTTTGCCGTCGGAGAGAACCACATGTCCATACAAATCGCACTCACAACACTTCTTTGCGACGCGCGGAGCGTCGACGTGTGTGTGGTCTTGTCAGTCGTCATGGTGTTGAGGAGAGTTGACTGTGCCAAGACCTTGGCGTTGGGAGGTGCTACCTTCCTGACCTTTTTGGAGACGCGCGGAGCGTCGGCGTGTGTGGTCCTGTCAAGCGTCGTGGTGTTGAGGAGCCTTGACTGCTTGGGCTTGCCAACGTTGCTCGAGTGATTGGTGCTGAGAGTGCGCGCGCAACGGGCGACCCGACGAAAAGGGTGCGCGAGGAAGAAACGGAAGAGCCCAGAGAAGTCGTCTTAGGCGAGGGTGCTACGTGAGGCGAGCGAGGTGCGACGACCTGAAGGACGGGAGACGGACGGGGAGGAGACGGCTTGGGCGTAAATGCTGGGCAACGTTGGTGGATAGTGTGTGGGTCTGCGGTGCGGTGCGGTGGGTTGGCAATGTACCTACCTGGGTGGGTGTACGTGGGTGAATGTACGTGGGTGGTTGTAAGTGGGTGGTTGTAAGTGGGTGGTTGTAAGTGGGTAGTTGTAAGTGGGTGGTCGTCCGTGGGTGGGTGTAAGTGGGTGGGTGTAAGTGGGTAGGTGTAAGTGGGTAGGTGTAAGCAGGTGGGGATGAAGAAGAGGATGGTAAGGAAGGAAGAGGAAAGACGAGCACATGATTCGCTCCCAGATGCTTATAAAGTGTCGTTTGCGCGGGCACGGCACGCATGCTGCGATGCGTCGGGGGGGCTAGGCGGGTGAGGCGTCGCCCGGGGCCGGAGCTGGGGCTGAGCCAGCTCAATGCCGTCCGGACGATTGATTACGGCACCGCGACGGGTGCCAGTCCGTGGCTCGCCGCGCACCGGCTCCAGGCGTAGCGGAAGCGGGCACAGCCGGGGTGGGCCTGCCCACGTCAAGCATGAGCCGCGAACCGCCCTGCCTGGCGTTGAATCACTGCTTCGCCGTGGAGCAGCCAGACTCGGGCCATGTGCTGATACCGTGCAACGGCCGCGAACTCAAGCTCGAGCTCACCGCGCCTGTGCCCGACTCTCGAAGCCAGTCGAACCCTCCAGCATTGCTGGCCTGGAAGCATCCATAGTGAATGGCCTTGCAAAGACGTGCGATGCAATGAAATGACGCTCTCCTGGGTGTTGCTTGTTTGAAGCGTTGCGCCGGCCACCGCTTTTTGTGTTGATATCTGCGGGTTGAGCGCTCGGGGCGAGGCATGCCGCAGTCTAAGGTCAAGGTCGGGGCGCGTGAAGTCGAGTATATGCCTTCTCCAGGAGGGAATTATGCTCAAGAATCCTTCTGCGGTACCTTCTAGTCATCTCAGGGAGCGACTTCATGCTAGAGAAGAGCGCTGTTCTTGATGTCGAGGGGAGCAGATAGTGTCAATCTAATGCATTTACCAACCTTTTGAGGGCCGTGAATGGGCGCGACTCCTTCTTCGGATCCGAGTCTCGGCCCGGCGACGACGGTGCACCGGCAATACCTTTGTTCCGGCGGGCCGCTGCGGAACGCACCTTTTGTTCTGTACCCAGGGTGGTAGTGCAGAGGCGCCTGCGCCTGCGTGTGCGTGTGCGTGTGCGTGTGCGTGTGCGTGCGTACGGCCGCGTGTGCGTCTCGATTGGATACGGGTGTATGCGCTTGAGTGGGGTCATTTGGCTTCGTGTCTTGCTTCTTCTTCTCCTCCTACAAACTGATACAAGACTGCCTTGTATCTTTGTGCAATTACCTCATCGATACGATACGTCTCAAGGTGCTTCGACATTGCAGTCACCCGAAACCACAACCGCACCTACAAGGATCCCTCATCTTGCTCACGTGCCCTCACAGCCCCTTTGTACGACCTTACTCCAGGCGTTGTGCAATGCCTTTGGAGCACTGCAACGTCGTCTGGCTGCTGCAAGAGTGGAGCCAGCACGCGACACGCGACGGCCACGGGAAACGGCGGCGTTCCGCATCGAAAGCTATGCTTGCTCGACCAACCCGCCGGCCGCCGAGCGCGCGTGAGGACGACCAAGTACTTACTGCGCAGTCGTCGTAGTGGGCCGAGCTCAGGCGGCGGCACGACTTGGCGAGCCGGCGTTGGCCTTGGTCGAGCCATCCATCCAGAATTGGTGGCGCGGTACTCCGCGATGATCATTACTTACCGTTCCCTACGGTACACCCACCAGCTGCAGCAAACGCCAAGTTCGGGTCTGACCGCGCCTATCTGGTTTGCCCCCGGTGACCGCGTCGGTGTTACAAAAACAGCTGGCCTGTGGCGTATGAGGGCCGCTGGAGGAGGGCACCGGTATGTGTGAGGTGTACTTCTGGGGGCAAAAGCGCATTCTGCTAACCTGACCCGGAAGGTGCACTCGAAGGCCAAGGAGCAGCACTGTGACGCGGCGGTCGACGGAGCTGAACAAGGCTATGAAGGGGTAAGTTCTGATTCGTTGAGGGGATTGAGGGCAAGGTCGTGGATCAGAGGCCCAAGAAGGATCTACTACCGACGTGGCACGGACACGGGCACAGAAGGGGGCTCTGGGGGCCGCATGTATCGGTCTTAGCATCTCATCTGTCAGACAATCATGTTCGGATCCGAGAAACGGGTGTGCGTAGCTTCTCCTTGGTCTTCCTCTCAGCTGCGTTCTCCTGATGTTCTCCTGATTGTCCTGTCTCCTAGACCATACCGTGTGTCCCCTAGTTGGCCTCCTGCCCTCGTAGTTACGACTGCCGTGTCCGATGTTCTTTAAGCTGCTGAGCACGTCTCGCCTCCTTGCAAGTATTCCATGCCTCAATACATACGGTGTTCTTCCCCGCATCTGCGGTGCTCCTCATCGATGCTGCGCTCCACACGTGGTGTGAGTGCGTTGATTGCTTGCTGAGCCCTGCGTGCATCGGGCTTCAAGTGCCGAACGGGGCCGGGGAATGCTCTGCTCTGCTCTGGTGCTGCGACGCGACGGGACGCGTCTCAAGTGAGGTGAGGTGAGGTGAGGTGGAGAAGGGCGGGAGCACGGTGAACAAGCAAGCAATGCCAAGGACGGAATAGAAAGTGTGTTGCGTTGCGTTGCGTTGGGAGAGAGGCTGAGTTTCAATGCTGAGGTCCGGGCAGTATGTAAAGCAAGTAAGCTGAGCTCCTCTGCGACGTGCGTGCGTGCGTAGTGCAGCCTGCGCTGAGGCTCAGGGACGATGCTCAGCGGGGGTGGCTGCCCAAGCGGGTAGTATAAGATTCTTCTTGCCTCCTTACCTCACCCACGCTTTCGAAGATACCCCATTACCTCGCCCTCCCTACCCTCATGTCCCTTTCCCTCTTGCGGTCCGTACGACGCGCACGCTCACCGCGATCCACCACCCTCCCACCCCGCGCTCAAGCAGCCACCATGAGCAGCACGACTACTCGCGCGCCCACGCGAACGCGCACCCTCCGCCTGGTCCCCCCCACTTCACCTCTAACTCCCCCGGCCTTCTACCGCCCCCAAGAAGGCAAGAAACCCCCTCACTGGAAGAATCCCCACCCCAAGGGCTTCTTCTCCCCCTGGCCTTCCAATGGCGGTACGGCCGGTGCGCTCGCGGTCCTCCGTGCGCGCCTGACGGAATGGGACGAGAAGCCCGTTCCGAAGAGTGTGGGGGAGGGGTTACCGGCTGTGAGGGAGTGTACGTGGGTGCAGGATGGCGAGGCGGAGGGGGCAGCGCGGCGTACATTCGAGGACGACGACGACGATGGGAAACTGCGGTATACCTGGATTGGACACGCGGGGTGTCACCTCCAGATTCCTGTGCCCGTCTCTGGCGCTGGCGCTGGTGCTGCCGCTGGCGCCCGCACGACGACAACGACCCTAACGGTCCTCACGGACCCAGTCCTCTCCTCGCGCTGCTCCCCCTTCCAATTCCTCGGTCCAAAGCGCTACACCGTGGCACCCACCTCCATCCCCTCTATGGCTTCCGAATCCACAGGCAAAGCCTGGCCAGACGTAATCCTCCTCAGTCATAATCACTATGATCACTGCGATTACGATACGATCCGTGCGCTCGTTAGCCGTCCTGCTACCGAAGGGAGGCCCCCGCCGCTATTCGTCGTGCCGCTGGGGGTGAAGGCTTGGTTTGAGAAGTACCTCGGGAGGGAGATTGGCGTGGGGCGGGTTGTGGAGCTCGATTGGTGGGAGGAGAGGATCGTCGAGGTCCAAGTCGACGCGGGAGACAGCGCGGGCACGGGCACCGGCCGACTACGCATCGTCTGCACACCAGCACAACACTTCAGTGGACGGAGTCTCACCGATAGGGACGCGACGCTCTGGGCTTCCTATGCTCTGCACGTCCTCCCCGCCGAGGGCGAGGGCGGCGCTATCAACACCGCCACGCCCCAGCCGCCACTCCCCCGCATCTGGTTCTCCGGTGATACAGGGTACCGCACCGTCCCGCGTGGCACAGTCCCGCACTCCCCCGCCGAATCCTCCCTCCCTCACTGCCCTGCCTTTGCAGAAATCGGCGCCCTCCTCGGTCCATTCGACTTAGCGCTAGTAGCCTGCGGAGCATACGATCCCCGCAGTGTTTTTTCACCGATTCATGCGGCGCCGCACGAGGCAGTGATGATTGCACGAGATGTACGCGCGAGGCTCAGTGTAGGGATACATCACTCGACGTTTAAGCTTACGGCGGAGGAGGTGGATGAGCCGGCGAGGTTGTTTATTGAAGAGGGGCGCAAGGCTGGGATGGGGGTTGGGTTCGCAGACACGGACACGGATGCGGACGTGGCAGCGGCGGGCAAGGACAGTGACGGCGATGACGACAAGGAGGGGGTGGGGATGACGGCACGCGTGGCGATCATGGAGATTGGGGAGACGAGGGTCATTGATCTGGGCAAGTGAGCCGAGCGTCGGCGACGTGGACGACCAGACCACTGCCATCGAATCGTATACCGCGCGCTGAAAAAAAGGTATTAATTAACATAAACGAGAAGAGAAGAGTCCATCGCCTTGCACTTCCTCTAAAAAGATGCGATTCTATAAAGGCATAACGTGCACGCGCGCACGCACCCCCGCCTCACTCGGGAAAAACAATGGCCGCAGCCCAGTACCGCACGGCAAATGCCACGGCGCTACCGAGGAACTGTACGCCCATGGTCAGCCTCCAGAGGCGGTACTCGTTGATGCGTGGGCCACTTGGTTGCGGTGGGGGCGACGTTGGCGGGGGTATTGTGGTTGCACTGGCGCTGGCACTGGCGCTGGGGCTGGCATTGGCGGCTGCGCGCGCGGAGAGGACGTCTTGGATGGGTGTGCGCACGCCGACGACGACGAGAATCGTGTTGAGGAGGGTGAGGTTCGTGGTTGCTACGATGCGGCGCGAGAACGACGACGGCGACGACGACGACGACGACGACGACGACTGCGTGTGCGTGGTTTCCTGCCCGTCCAAGTCACACTGCCGGTACAAGACGATGAAGTGCAACTTCTCGAGCAAGAGGAGCATGAGTGTGCCGAGTGTGGAAATGGGCTTGGCATCGGAAAAGACGGCAATGGAAGGGTACAGCTGCATCGTCTCGGTGTGTACCTTGGGCACGCGATGGCGCGGGCACGGCACAAAGCCAAATAGCTGGGGACAGCTGAGGAGGAAATTAAACACCTGTGGGAGAAAGAAGAGGAGGAGCGTCTTGGAAAAGTGACCGAGGACGCCTGCGCAGGCGAGTGCCTGCCCCGCAAAGTAGCAAAAGGTGTCGCCCACGAATACCAGAGCGGGGTAGCGGTTCCAGCAGAGGAGGCCGGCGCAGGTGCCTACGAGGGGCAGCATCAGGCTGAGGCTGAGGAGGTGCCGCCCGACGAGCTCGTCTTGGATGGCCGTGGAAGAGGCCCAGGAGATGATGCCCGCGTCTTGTGGGAGGGAGCGCGACGATGTGGGCGGTGTGGCCCAGGCGTCTTTAAAGGGCATGTACAAGAGGTCGTTGAGGCAGAGGCTGGCGGAGATGATGAGTGCCTGACCGACTTCGACGCCGTTGATGCCGGCGAGGATGTTGATGGAGTGGGTGCAAAAGGTGGAGAGAAGCGCCATGAAGAGGTAGTACAAGGGGCCTGGCGCGGGCGGGCGGGTGAGGGTATGGAAGGGAAGGGGAGGGATTGTCAGCGCTTCGACTGCAGTCACGCATGAATGCCCGTCCGTCCTTTGCCGCAGTGCACGCCCGCCTCACCGAGGTCAATCACTCGTGCGCCCACGACTTCGCGCAGAAAGAGGGGCCACCCCGGTACGACGAGTCCCGTTCCACCCCTTCCGGCATAGTATACGAGGAGCATGGGAATGGACGAGATGATGGGAATGGGTACCTTGAATCGCCAGCGAATGTCGAATACATCGTCGCAGAAGCCGAGGATGAGGGAGCTGAGGAGGGAGAGGAGGGCCGAGAGGTACGTGGCGAGTTCATGATGAGGGAAGCCTGTGCGACCCGAGAGGTCGCCCACCCAGCCTCCGTCGCGGGCCGTCGTCTGGGGTTGAGCGTGTGTGTCGGGGTCACGTTCGGCGCTGAGGTAGTACCGAAAGGGGATAAAGGAGAAGAGTGCGAGGAGGTATACGCAGCATGCTGGGAGGCCGAGGGACTCGGGTACATAGTCTTTGATGCCTGGCTTGAGTAAGTCTCGCCCCTTGAAACCGCGATCGCGGAATGCATCTCTACATGCGCCGACTACGACGAGGGTTGCGAGGTAGGCGAGTACGGCAAAGGCAGCGCTGGGTAGGAGGCCCGGTAGCGTCTCGTCGAAGTGGCGCGTGTGTTGGAAGCCATTGATCCAGCCAAGGCGCTGGAGAGGCGGGAGGAAGAGGGCACAGGAGACGAGGGGCAGAAGCACGGCCCCGACCCAGGCGACGGAGCGTGCGGGTGAGGGTCGGTGCCGCGATGTCCGAGGTGGCGTGGCCGTGGCCGTGACTGTCACCGTCATCTCGTCGTCAACAGAGTGCCGTGTAATGTTACAAGACGAGGCGGGGTGGAGAGAGAGCGAGAAAGGGAAGGAACCAGTCTCGCTGCCGCCCAGGAAGAAGTGGCCGCTTGACTTGGAGTCCGCGCCCCGCCAGTCCGCCCCCGCCAGTCCGCCCTCGCCTCGCTTGGGGGCGCCGGGAATTCAACGTGGCCTGAGCGGGGCGGGCGCGTGGCATGGCGTGGCGTGGGCCGGTGGGCGGGCGGGCAGGGCGTGAATAGCAAGTGGGCAGGGCGTGAATAGCAAGTGGGCAGGGCGTGAATAGCAAGTGGGCAGGGCGTGAATAGCGAATGGAAGTGACTGGCATTAGCGCGTGGGCGGGTGGGGGCGGTTGATTAGCGCGTGACGATTAATTACCTCGACGCGTTTCTTCCATTGACATCCCTGATCGAAGCCCCTCGTCATTTGTTCCACTTGCGCCCTCCTCGTTGACTCCTGACCAACCGACCACGACCACGACCACACCTCGCCAACCTCACCGCCCCACCCCACCGCCCGATTCTCCGCCATGTCCTACTTCCTCCCGCATCTCCCCTCTGGCTGGCACGTCGACCAAGCCATCCTCTCCGAGGAGGACCGCGTCGTCATCATCCGCTTCGGCCACGACTACGACCCCGTCTGCATGAAGATGGACGAGACACTCTATGGCATCTCGGAGAAGATTAAGAACTTTGCCGTCGTTTATCTTGTGGATACGACCGAGGTCCCTGATTTCAACAAGGTGGGTGCGAGCGCAGTGGCATGGCACAGCATGAATACACGCTGACACTCACCTCACCTCACCTCGCTGCGCCCCGCCCCGCCCCGCCAGATGTACGAACTATACGAAGACTGCGCAGTCATGTTCTTTTACCGGAACAAGCACATCATGGTCGATCTCGGTACGGGAAACAACAACAAGATCAACTGGGCAATCGAAAACAAGCAGGAGCTCATCGATATCGTCGAAGTCGTCTATCGCGGCGCTTCAAAGGGACGAGGTCTCGTCGTTAGTCCAAAGGATTATTCTACGAGGTATCAGTACTAAGTTGGGGGAGGCGAGTGACGGCGCATCATCGCCCCACCGCATACATCATCTCCCTGGCAACCCAACGCTCTTAATGCGCGCACAGCATTCACTGCCACCACCGACTCAGCCAGCACCACCACCGCCACTGCATGCTAGCATTCATCGCTCACGCCCACCCTCTCTCTCTAGCAAGGGGTGCAGCGACGAGCCGCTGACGTCGTACCGCATCGCACTGCATCGCGCAGCATAGCATAGCATAGCATACATCCCCACCCAGCCGCCGTGTAAGTGGGCGCGACGCGCACAAGCACGCTACGAAAGGGCAGGACAGGACGGGACGAGATGGGACACTTCTTCTTCTTCGGCAGGAGGTTAGGCCCTTTCTGTTCCTTTGATTGCAGGCAAGGCCGGCCGGGCAAGGTCAGGCTAGGTCAGGTCACGCAAGGCGAGGCAAGGCAAGGCGAGGCGAGGCGAGGCGAGGAGGCAGCAGGGGGGCCATCTCATTCAACATAAGATGCTTCGCAGTTCGCAGTTCGCAGTTCGCAGATCGGTCTTGCTGCGGCGGGGCGGGGCGGAGCAGGGTGGGGAGAGAGAGAGTCCTGCGGGCGTCCGTGCCTGCTCGCAGGAAAGTCAAAGTCAAAGCCAAAGCCAAACGTCAAACGCCAAGTCGCCGAGTCGCCGAGTCTTGGACGTCGCGGTCGTGTTTGTAGTCGTAGTCCCCGTCGTAGCTAGGCATAGCCTTCATTGGACGTACCTACGGCTCAGCTTAGCCAGCACAGCACAGCACAGCACAGCACAGCACAGCACAGCACAGCACAGCACAGCACAGCACAGCACAGCACAGGCAGACAATGACGCCCACTGCCACTGCACCCATCTCAGTCCATGTCAACCTCCGTCATTGTTGCCGCTGATCGCCGCCAACCATCCAACCAATGGAATGAAATGAATGACATGACATGACATGACATGACATGACATGCCAATTCTTTCCCTCCGCTCACTACACCCCCCGTCTGTCTGCCTTTCTTTCTTTTGTTATGTTCGTGCGTGCGTGCACTTCGCATTTGTTTAGCAATTGAGAAAAACCTTTCTTCGAAAAGACAGTGCGTGCTCATCCCCTCGCTTTCCCACACTTCCCCACCACCCTTTACCGCAAGGCCCTTCCCTCGCGCTCCTCCCTCTACTCGACCTCAGAACCCCCCCGCCCTCAAATGCAAACACACCGCCACCCAAAACCTCTCCAGTTCCTCCTTTTCCCCGCGCTCACGACGCTCCCGCTCCCTCTTCTCCTTTTCCTTCTCCTTTTCCTTTTCGCGCTCGCGTTCACGCTCACGCTCGCGCTGGGCTTGTACAGAATCGGCTCGAGCAGCGAGGGCTTCTCTCTGCGATTGCGTTTGTTGTAACTCTGACTCTGACTGTCGCGAGGCAGTGCCAGCGCCAGTGCCAGTGGAAGGAGGGGACGCTGCTCCTTCCGTATACGTATCGTGACTGTACATGACAGGCGGGTAGCGCGTTACGTCTGTGGGCGGGGCGGCGGGCGTGCTGCTACTCGGGCTAGTGCTGATGCTGGTGCTATTCGTAGGCGTAAGCAGTCGACTAGCAGCTGCATGCGGCAACGCCGCGATATTCCCCAAAGTCGGTGCGGACGCGAGCGTCACGCGGAGGGGCGACTCCGACTCGGACTCGTCTTGCTCGTACGAAGGCGCGGACACGTCCGACCCGGCCCATACCTGCTCCACTGGCATGATGGGTGCCGCCGGGCTCGTCACCCCCGCGCTCTGGCCCTGACCCTGCGAGGGACAAGGCAACGCGGCGATAATCCCCGCTTCTTGCTGCTGCGCCGTTTCGTCTGCGAGTTTACGGCGTTCCTCTGAGCCTTGGGGGAGACGGTCGGAGATCCAGGATGCGACTTCATCGATGAGGGCGCTTCCGTCGGTCGCGGCGGCTGCGGCTGCGGCGGCGGGGCCGCCGGGACTAGGTTGTGCGTCGGTGGCTGCTGCTGTTGCTGTGGACGCATCGCGGGACGCACCAGTCGCGAGCGGGGACTGCGATTCGTCGGGTGCGGTGAGCGACGCGTAATTCTCGAGAAAAGCCTGGGCCGTCTCCTCGGCGGAGGAGAGCGTCGATTGCATCGTAGAGGCGACCGAGGGCTGTGAGTCCTCGCGTCCCTTCTGCGACGAGGGCGCAGTCGCGTTGAACGACTGTTGCTGCGGCGACTGTAGCGGCGACTGTTGTTGCGCCTGCTGCTGCTGCGCCTGCTTCGCGGCGTCGCCCTCGCTCTTGCCCTTCTTGTCGGACCCGATCCACGACCCCAACAGGCGATTGATATTCAGCCAGCCGTCTTCGCTCTTGTCCTTGTTCTTGACAGAACCGTCGTCCTTTCCTGCCGTCGCTGCGGCGTCACGAAACGGCTTACCCGTCGAAGGGTTCGTCTTGCCGCCGGACCCCCACCTGGGCGCTCCCCCACCGCGGAGATCCCAGTGATCCTTGTCTTCGACGACACCGAGGAACCGCCCCCATTTAGCGGATTGCACCGAGACGAGTCCGTCGTTTCCCTGCAGCTCGGGGTTGCCCAGTGCTGCGGCGGAGCCATCTCGCTCCGAGCCGACGGTGCGACTCTCTGCGGCAGCATCGAGGATGACTTTGGGTAGCCAGAGGGGATGCCAGAGGGGGATCTTGCGTGTGCGGGCTGCAATGGAAAAGTAGGCGACGTGGGGCGAGTCGGGCGTGGAAGGGTTAAAGACTTTGCTCATGAAGCGCGTGGACAGCATGGCGTAGGCTGGCTGGTCCAGGACGGAGAGCATGTACGAGGAGAAGAGGCCGCCGAGGGAGGACAAGGCCTTGGTCAGGGGCGAGACGAATTCGAGCGAGGAGAGCGATTTGAACGAGCTCGACGAGGACGAGGGCGGCGGCGGCGGCGGCGACTTTTTGTCTCCGCCAGAAAGATCTGGCGTCGCCGTCGACAGGGCCTCTTGCACTTTGCTCGACAAGCCCTGATCAATTTGCGACTTTTCCTTTGCCTGGGCGTCTTCCGTCCCCTTGCCCTCGGCAGCAATCTGAGCGGCAGCTGCCTCCTTTTTCGCGGCATTGGCATCGACATTGCCGCCATTGCCATTCTTCTTGGGACGTACAAAGAGGGGGCTCTTGAGGCTATAAGGCAGCTTCTCGCTCTCACTCTCGCTTTCGGCCGACTGCCCGCCGCCCGCCGTCTCACGATGAGCCTGAAAGGTGCCCTTTTGCTCTTCGTACTCGCGGATGAGCTCGTCGACGTACTCGCGTCCGATGCCGACGTTGGCATTGCACCAGTCCATGAAGGGCGATCCGCGATGAGGCGTGGAGATGGTGGTGCAGGACACGGGCGTGTACTCGTCTGGCGTGGGCTTGAGGTGGCTGATGAGGTAGCGTGCGTCGAGGCCGCCCATGGAATGCCCGATGAAGTTGAGCTTTTGGCCGCGAACACCGGCTTCGTCGGAGCACAGAAACTCGTGCAAGGCCTTGGCACGCGAGGCAATGGATCCCGTGGCGGGGACTCCGCGCACAATGACATCTGCGCCAATCTTTTTGCGCAAAATGTCCAGCACAGCTGCCCAGTAGTGGATCTCGAGGCCAAAGAAGGGTCCGCGGACGTCGAAGCCATATAGGCCGTGGCAGAGGACAATGGGGTTGCGAGGGGGTTTGACGTGGGACAGAAGGGCTGGATGCCTCATGAAGTGGTTGATGTCGGTTGCCGGCGTCTGGAAAAGGGCTGCGTCGGTGGCGGCAGCATTGTGTGGGTCTGTTTGTTGGGGAGGAGGAGTCAGCGGCGGGGGCGGGGGAGGCCGAGGGGATGCCGCGTGCGAGTGCAGGCCCTGTTCTTGTCCGTGGACGACTCGCTGCGTCCTGGCCGTGGAGAATTTGAGTGTGCGATGCCACCATGCCAATAGGTCAGCAGTTGCCTTGGACGGCGTGGCTAGTGTGATGGGTGAGGGGGGGTGGGAGCTGGAGCTGGAGCCGGAGCTCTCGAGTGACGACGGGGGGGCATGGTGATGCGCAGATGTTGTGAAGGCCAATTGTTGTTGTTGTTGTGGCTCACTACTCGTCGCGGCACTTCTTCTGCTGCGGGGTGGGGTGCTGCTGCGTGCTGGCGGCGTGTGTATTGAGCGGATGTGTGGTAGAGAGGAGCGTGATCGTAATCGTGATGCGGTGGCGCTCGTTGCGACAAGACTAGAGAGTGTGGGTCCGGAGCAGCGGGTGGGTGGTGGCCTGCGCCGCCGTTGTTGTTGTTGTTGTTGTTGTTGTTGTTGTTGTTGCTGACGTGGCTTGGCAGGTGGTGCGGCGAGAGTGGGTGCGGGTGGTGCTGGTGACGACGACGAAGCGCCACCGACACAGGACCACGAGGAACACCGTGCGACTTCGAGGGTCAGGCCATACTGCTTTGGAATGGGCAGTGCGGCGCAGAGGTGCGACATGAAAAGAGGGGTGTGGAGTGGGGGTCAATGAAGCGTGAAGTGTTGTCAGTGTGTCATGTGAGGAGCGAGTGGCGAGGGTGTGCTTTGTGCGAGGTGGGTAATGTTGAAATGAAAGAAGGAGAAGCAGCAATGCAATGCCACACCGAAAGCTGTTGGGGTCCACCACACGCCCAGCCACACCACCTTCAGAGCTGCTTCTCCACCTGTTCCAGTCAGCCGCCGCCCCTCCGCGGGTCCCCTTCCGGCTCCAATAGCCACCACCCGGCCCACGTGTGTCTGTGTGTCTGTGTTTGGTGCCTCGCATCCGCATCGCACGGGCCTCGGCGCCTTTGCCTGCCGCCTGTCGCCCGCCAACCGTCGCCCCACCAAACAGATCTCGCCGCCGCCGCCGCCGCCGCCGCCGCCTCCTCCTTCGCCCGCCCGCATTTCAACCCCAGCCCCACAAGCGAGGCGTGTGTGTGTGTGAGTGCGTCCGCGCGCGCGACGTCTGCTTCCGGCCCGTCGCGGCGTAGCTTTGACTTCTTGCTTTCGGATCCGAGGTGCGAGCTCCCGTTCCTCTCTGCGAGACGACGACCGGGGTGGTGAACAATCTTCCCAAGTACAATACCTCACCTCTCCGGCTATTCCACCTCCCCTGCACGACCACACATCACACGTCACACACACACGCAAACGCACGCACCCACAGGCATGTCCCTCTTCGCCTCCTCCTCACGCCACGCCCTGCGGCGGGCTGCTACCACGGCGCCACGCCCACCCCTTGCTCTTCGACACTATGCAACCCCCAGCAAGCCCGCCGCCGCCGAGGTGGCTGCCTCTTCTTCTTCTGCGTCTGCTTCCGTGTCCGAAGGCGAGGCTTCAACAACACCCAAGGCAGTTTCATCCACCGCCACGGCTTCCAGTGAGTTGCGCGGCTGCAATGCTCAGACACTTTGCGGGGAGCATCACGCGCCCTGCCACTTCCACTTCCACTGACACCACTCCCTCCCTCCCTGTGCACGCCCACAGAACTCCCCCCCTCCTCCTGCCCCGCCGGCACCCCCATGCCGGGCCTCGCCCTCCTCAAAGACCGCCCCGAGATCATCGCCCGCCCAGACGAAGACTACCCCTCCTGGCTATGGGACCTCCTCGCCTCTCCCTCTCTGAAAACAACGTACGCCTCGACCGACGCGTCGGAGCTCGTCGCTGGCGTGAGCACCGTTCCTGGCGGAGCGAAGATGAGCGCTAAAGGTCTGCTCAGGATTCAGCAGAAGCGCGAAATGAGGGAACGGCGTGCGGCTGCTGCGGCGGCGGAGAGGGCTGCAAAGAATGCGGCAAAGACGCAGAAGGGCGGCGCGGCAAAGGGGACGACGCCGCCTATTGGTGGAGGAAGTGCTACCCTCGGAATGGCACAGGGAGAGGCAGAGGTCAAGCAGCAGACGGAACGAGATGAAAAGGAGAGGAAGAGGGCACTCAGAAAGGCTAATAGGGAGAAGATCAAGACGCAGAATTTCGTCAAGGCTTCGTAGGTGGGCGGCGACGATCAGGCTTCGGGGATGCAATTCAGTACGATTGCGCACAACACGAGTGGCGTGAACGCGAGGCAGCACGAGAGAGAACAGACGCATAAGTACAGCAAATTCAGATTTGACATTGGCCGCAGCGCGCACATTGACCGTTGCGGCAACCCTGAGCGCTCCCATGACGGCGAGTGGCGTACAGTACTTACGTACCAATCGGACAGGCAACCCCCGCCTGGACCACTCCCACGCACACGTCGGCTGACACAGACAGAGAGAGAGGGATGAAATGCAACGCACGCGCAAGAGCGGTCAAGAGGGGGGTTGCCTATCCCATTGTCACGCCCTCACCCCACCTACGCCACCATTCGCACAGGCGATTGATCGCTGATTGTGGCGTGAGAAGTATGTTCCTCCCACGCCACGCTACAACTCATCGATGAGAGAAGTCTTGCTGCTACACTAAACTGAGAGGCTATCTACGTCCACCCACCCACCCTCGCTCTCCCAAGATCGTAGCGGCAACGGGCTCAGCTCCGTTGGAGGAATGGAAGCTGCAGGAATGCATCCATCCTGGAAAGGGGCGTCCCTCGTACGGAGCGGTTTGAGGGGAGATCAACCCTCTACCAGCCAGCCCCACCTGCGAGGCCTCGTCCTGCTAGTGGTACCAACCTCGCGGCAAGGGAAGAATTGACCAGGCCCATTACGCCAGTCGCCAGCAGGACGACGTGGGGCTGGAGAGCCAGCTGCAGGGCGGTGCTGTCCAGAGGATATGTACCGCGGTGGGTAAGGCAATT
Source organism: Quambalaria eucalypti (assembly GCA_004016185.1). Classification (NCBI taxonomy): domain Eukaryota; kingdom Fungi; phylum Basidiomycota; class Exobasidiomycetes; order Microstromatales; family Quambalariaceae; genus Quambalaria; species Quambalaria eucalypti. The sequence continues at coordinate 18,096 of RRYC01000245.1, forward strand.
GGAAAGGATAACATTCGGGACCGACGCGAAGAGGAACCGTCGGTATTCGTCGAGCGCCCTCTGCTTGTCCTTCTCATTATGGTGTTCGCCAAGCGCCATCCGATGGTGCATCTCCTGCAGCCGTTCCCACGACGCGCGGAGGCTCAGGATACGATCGCTTTCTCGCAGGTTGCGCATAGACGTCCAACGGAGGGCAGCGGCGCTCGCGCAGAGGGGCAGCGTCGATGCGAGGCGCGCAGAGATACGACCGACGGAGAAAGGCTGCCAAGCAATGCTGCGGATGCAGCCAAAGAAGTGCGGATCAGGTGTCGTGGCCTCAAGCAGCGCGGTTTTCCTCAGGGCAAAGACGTTCGCCTCGATCGACGGCGTGTCACGCAGCCATGGCTGCTCGTACGCTGCCGGTAGCGAGGGCCGCCTGCGCCGTCCGAGCGACGCCAATGCCCACGGCGACACCGTTCGCTGTGCCCTTAGCACCCGCAAGCCGACCTCTGCCTGCAAGACTGCCGCCAGCAGCGTTGCACCAGGGGGGACACACACCTTTGCCCCATTGGGGTACGTCGTCGTTGGCGCTCGCCAAAATGGCGCCGACGAGCCCCTCGAGAACAACACCGGCACCCCATTGCGGCGCTTGTGCTGGCAAGCTGTGGAAAGGGCACAGCTTTTCGACACAGCTTTCCGCCAGAGCAGCCAGAATGGCAAGGACGGAGTGGAGCGCAATGAGGGTCAGTAGGGTGCCTCGCAAGCCGACGGTGGTGAGAATGCCGCTCTGTAGGAGCGACACGAAGACGAAGGGGAGCGAGTTCAAGAAGGCTTTGAGGCGGAAGCTCGTAGCATCTTGACGGGCAGCCTGGACTGCCAGCTCGATGAGGTCCTCTGTAGTATTGGCTCGCGCCGCGTTTAGAGCCACCCCCTTGCGGTCGGTCTCCCAGCTGTCCTCTTCAGTGCCCGCCATTGCGGCGAGCACTTCGCGTCCGCGGGGATGATAGAGGGTTGGGCCAGCAGCGGGGGGGTTACGATGGCGTGTTGGCGGCAGCGATCTCGATGCGTTGGCTGCGTCTTGGGGGTGGGAAGAATGTCGAGTGGGCTACCCAGGTCAAAACGAGAAGGCACAACGAGGTGAGGGAGACGCCGTGAGGACAGTTGCAACTCGTGGAGACGGAAGGAGGGAGGTTCTACTCGTCCCGCCTCCGCCGCTTCCGTCGGCGAATGCACTTCAAGTCGAGTAGATATTCGAGCCTTCCAGGTGCGGGTGAAGCCCAGCGATGGGACCAGAGCCAGAGGTAGCGACCGAAGAGACCGTACCAGAGGCAGAGACCGAAGAGACCGTACCAGAGACAGAGACCGAAGAGACCGCGGCCAGGCTGTGGGACCGAAGATACGCGGCGAGAGCGCTTGCTAGTCGTCGAGGGCTTGGCCAGACTGCGAGTGGGCTTAGACGCTGATTCACCAAAAGAGAGCTCGAGCTGTCGGCCAATAGAATGCTTTGCGGGCTACAGAGCCCGTCGTTGACGTCGATACCTGCGAGTCGTACGCTCGGGCCTTGTACCTCGGCAATGCGCGCCGCAGTCTAAGGTCCGAGTGCCAGAATTCGACTGGATGCATTATCCAAGACGGAACCATGCTCGAGAATCCTTCCGCGGTATCTTCTAGCCAGGATAGGGGTTAGGAGACGTCGTCTTGGCTTGGAAAAGAGCGTGAGGAGCAAGGCTCTGCTGTAGCTGTAGAAAGGCTGTGGCAAAGGAGAACAGAGGGAGCGAATTCATGCCATGTAAGGATGCTGTCTTGACGTCGAGGAGAACCATATGCCAATACATGTCGCATTCACCACACAGCAGACCTACCAGAAAGCAGCGCTGACGGGCGGACAGCTCGAGAAGCCCGCGACCGGAGAGGCCAAGACTGAAACGAGAGACCAAAGAGCGAGAGCTCAAAGACAAAAACCGAGGACCGAGTATGAAGGGTCGAGAAGGCAGAACCAGAAGCTCCGAGTACCAAAGAGGACAGGTAAGAGGAGGCATATACCGCCGATCAAGAGGCTAGCGTCCTAACCTCGGCGGTCACGGTGTCTTCTATGGTTGCGACCTTGATGTGCTATGCCGTTAACGAAAGGTGACCAGAGGAGTGGGTCGAGGTGGGTCGAGACGAGAGTGTGTATAAGGAGTGCCTTGCTTGTCGCTGCGCGTGAGGAAAAGGTGCTTGATCGTGTGCCGTGACGGTGTGTGAGGTGGCAGGAGAGAGAGAGATGTGGACGTGGAGGGGAACGAGCGAGCGAAGAAGGCGAGATGAGGAAAAGGGGAAAGGGAGGGAAGAGGTAAGCACGCAAGAGACGGTGTATATATACCTTTTCCCCGGGGCGCTTTGCGCGCCCTGCAACTTCTGCGTAAATAGCAAGAAGGCGTGCTGTGCTGTTTGTCACCGACTGGGTCGAGTTTGGCATGCTCACGTGTGGGCAGCGAGGCAGCAGGACAGAGGGAGCTCACTCTCGTGCAGGGTGCTGGTAGGAGTGAGGGATTCAGTGCGCCTCTGTGCCTCTGCCTTGGTTTTGTGCTGGTGTACTCACGTAGGCGGCGACGATGTGCAAGCCAGTGGACGCGGAGCACCTGGGCACAGGGCTGCACAGCGTTGTAGACGCGGACGGATGATGCAAGCGCTCTCACCCCCGCCCCGCCATACGAACAACCAGGAGCTTGCCTGTGCGTAGCGACGTCGAGGGCGGGCGAAGTCAGCGCGCGCGCATGAACTTTGATGATCACCTCGGCCGGAACGCCATGCGTGTGTGCAACCCACGCTGCGCTCGAGGCGGCTGGTGAGTGTGCGACTTGCGCTCTTTGGTCATGGTGTCGTTGGGATGATCGCATCGTCCGTACGGGGAAGAAGGATTGACGCGAAGCGCGACTGTCGCCCTCTGCCCTCGTGCTGCACTTCGAGCGCAGCCTCCGTTCGCTGACTTGGTCGATAGGGCCCGCACAACGCGACGCGAGCTGCTTCCGTCCGCGGGCGCTGCCGTGCGAACAAATGACGGCGGAGGGGCGCGGGTCGTGCGTGGGGTCCGCCTCACTTCTCCCCTTCCTTTCTTGGCGAAGACGGCGGCGGAGCGCAGCCCGCATCGCCGTGCAGCGGACCCAGCTACGCTGTAAACCTTGTTTTCCCGGCCTAGGTCCGCGCCCGCGGACCGACTCGCCTCGCAGCACCGGTTGGTTGTGCACCGCTTGGACACACACTGTCCTCTCTCACCTGTGAGGGCACAGTCATTGTTCCGTAGCCGCCTCTCTGTGTGTGTCTTTATTAAGCGAACTCACCTGGAACTGCTCTGCGTGCGGTGGGGCGGCATTGTCCGCAATGGCCACGAAGCTGTGCGGGTTGGACCTTTCCTTGCTCCAACGATTAGGCGTCATCTACTCTATGGCCTGTTTGCTCCGCGCCGACTCGGCGTGGGACATTATACCCGTTGAAAAGGTTAGGCAGCCGTCTTGCCTCGGAACGTGTCTCCTGAGCTAGGTACCTACTGACTATACTCTCAGGTGTGATTGTATGCGCCTTACAGCATCAGTATACGCTCGATCTCACAAAGTATCTGGCCGCACAACCTCTCGCTGTCGTGAATGAAATTCATGTGCAAATCGCAAAAACAAGCGCTGCAGACAGCGCATGTACGCACACTTTTTCCCGGCCTCCCTGTCCCTCGCCTTTCGCGCCCTCAATCCTTGACGGAGACGTCTCCCAGCGGAAGCGTAAAGTAAGACGTGTGCTTCGTGAGGAAGCTTCCTGCTGCGAGGTAGAATGCGATGAAGCCCGTGATGATACCGAGTGCGCCGCCGGCCGTCTGGAAGTGGGCTTGGCCGGTGTAGTAGAAGGCCTGGCGGGGTGGGGGGAGGGCCGCGTAGGTACCTAGATTAGCGTGCGAGCAATGCATGCTCTTCCGCAGCCATCACGGGACTCACCCCAAGCATAGCAAACGTCAAATCGAGGAAGAACAAGAGCGAAATGAGCGCCACGGAGGATCGCACCGCGCCAATGAGGAGCACCGTAGTGATACCGAACCAAATCCAGAGGAAGAGTCCCAGTGCGCTATCGCCCTCTGCGGCAGCTACACCCGTCGCAGCATACACGCCCGGTACGCCATCGTAAGTCCCCGTCGCCCCAAAAAAAGGAATGAGGTACATTGCGAAGCCCCACCAGAAGCAACCGAACGCCGTGAAGACGGTAGCGCCAAAGGTGTTGCCGCTGGCGAATTCCCAGAGGCCTGCAAGGTACTGTGTGCCGCCGCCGTATGCGAGGGCAAAGGCGACGATTTGTTGTGGGTTGGAGATGCCGCGTATGCCGACGTTGTACTGGGCGGAGCGAACGAGGGACGAGGAGCGTGGGTGTGGAGAAGAGTGCGTGTGGACCCAAGGAGTGAGTAGGTAGGTAGTGAGCAGGAGTAAACTGTCAGCGCTTCGCTAGCATTTATCCTATGCCATTTTTCGTGCCAAGCCAAATTTCAAACGAACCCAGCTGAGAAGAAGAGTCGTCGTAGCGAAAGCACAGACACCCAAAGGAAGAGGATTGGCCAATTTTCGATGCGCCATCCCCACGGCAAGCATATCCTCATTCAACTGGTGCCCCCCAGGGGTAACTGTCTGCGTCATCGTCGCGCCTCCTTGCAAGCCCGTGCCCTTGGCATGCTGATGCCCGTCCGAAGCGGCAGGCTGGTACCCTCCACCTTGTACTCGCTGCGCTTCCTTGTTGTAGGTGTCGCTGTCGCTGCCATTGGCAATTGAGGGGTGGTGGTTCTGCTCCTGCTCGAGCGTGGACATTGTGTGATATCGTCGTGTCGTGTCGCGTCGTGTGGCTGCGGTGAGGTGAGGTGAGGTGTAACTGCGTGTAAATGCGTGTTCTGTGGGTTGGAGCGCGTCGCAGCGGGGTGGGTGGGCAGTGAGAGGGAAAGAGTTGTAAGACGAAAAAGATGTGTTTGATGATCAACCTAACCCATCCCGCCTTCCTGGTCATGATCGTCCGAGGCACCCTCCATCGCCGTCGCCGTCGCCGTCGCCATCGCCATTGCCGTCACGCGATGCATGGTGATCGAGTGGTCCGAGCGTGTGTATCCGTCCGTCCCTTCTTGTCCCCTCTCAGCCGAGTTGCAGTGAATTTGCTGACAGGCAGAAGCCGGCATGCGTGTGTGTGTGTGTGTGGATGTGTGTGTGTGTGTGTGCATGGAGTGTGGGGTCCCCGCATCATTGCGTGCGTACCACTGAGCGTGCGTGCGTTTTCCCCGCATTGAGTGTGTGTGTCATCATCGCCAGCGAGTCCAATAAAGAGAGACAAGACAGTCAGCGGCAGCAACGGCGGCGGCATCTGGAGCTTTTGCAAGGGTCCCGGCCGCGTGGCACTTTGCCCCGATCAGGATGGAACGAATGCGAGTATGTACTGTACGACGGTCCCTGCACAGGGCCTGAGCGCTCCACCCTAACTCCAATCCAACGAAGGAATGAGGTCAACGTCAACGTCAACGTCATGTAAAGTAATCAGGGCACTACTTACTCACGTAGAGTGGAGTGGAGTAAAAGACACCGGGCAACCGTCCCAGCCCACACGCCACACGCCACACGCACTCAATCGCGGCAATCGCGGCGTCTTTTGTTCCCAGTCCAAGTCCCGCCCTGCGCGCCGTGTGGGGGTGGGAACTGTTGCGCGTCGGCATCAGAGCAGAGGCGATGGCCGCGTGCTGACCCCGCATTCGCCTTTCGACGTCACAGTCACACCCCCGCACTTGCTGCGTTGCGGATAAGCGAGGGGAGTGCAGCGGCAGTGGCAGCGGGGTAAGTACGATCGATGGGTTGGATTGACAGATGGGTGGGGGAAGAGGGGAGGGTCCAAGCGAGGCAAGAGGTAGGGAAGAGGTAATGTACCACTGCACTTTGCTGCGATCGAAGTGCGTGTAGCGTATCGTAAAGTACCTTGAGAGTGAAGCAACGCCAAAAGCAAAGACCGGTAGCATAGGGTAGGCTGGGAATGGCACAGGCCAGACTGGGAGGGCTGCTCGGGCGCGGGCGTGGAGAGGCAAAGAGACGAGGCGAGGCGAGTGGGGTCCATCCCAGGATGAATGGACGGATGGATACGATACCTCACTACGTACCACCCACTCGGGGCAGAGTGTATTTCCTGTGCGTCTCTCCTAGTACTTCTCTTCATTCTATCCCCCCTTGTTCCCATCCTCTTCACCACCACCACCACGGCCACCACCACCACCACCACCAACTGCTGTCCTCCCACAAACCACCCCTTGCAGCAATGCCCTCCTCCCCTCCTTCCCACCCCCTCAAACCTTGCCTCTCCGCACAGTTGGGCCTCTCCTCGGACCCCAACGCCCTCTCCTCCCCCCACACCATCAGCCAAACCGGCACGCGCATCACCCGCTTCGAAACCTCGCAGCCCGGTCTCCCCACGTATCACCGGCGAATTGCGAACCCCATCCCACTGGTATGTCTCTGCGTGGGGGCATTCTTCATACTGTATGGATGTTTACTGGTGGAGGTTAGGGGGTTGAAGAATTGGCACATTGTCATGAATGTGGGATTGCCGCTTTGTGGGCCGGGGTTGAGTGAGTGGCTTGTGTGTGCGGTGTGCGGTGTAGTGCTGCGGAGTACAGTATGGAGTGGGGGCTGACGTGACGAGACTTGCACCCGACACCGACACCGATTGCAACGACAGTGGCCGCAGCGATGTTCTCCTTCGCCGAGGGGAATACCTTCCTAGCGACGTTTTCGGGCACTTTATCAGGGATCATCTCCGGCTACTCCCTGACATTCCTCCCCTGGGCGGGAATCGAGTCCTCGTACGCCACGTCCACAACGACGCCCTACCCCGCCTCGAGCGCGGGCAACCCCGCACTAGACCAACCCCAAGGCATGCTCTTCCTCATCGCCATGATCCCACTCGTGCTCCTCCTCCTCGGGAGTGTACGCACGGCTTTGCCGATTGCAGCATCGACGTTCCTCGTGATCCTGGCATTCATCCTGCAGGGTACCAACCTCCTCCTCGATGGGGTGCACACCAGCGTGCAATACACCGCGGGAGCATTCTTCATCATGGCGGGAATTGTATTTTGGTATACCTGTACGGCGGTGCTGCTCCAGGAAGAAGGGATCAAGGTCTTGCCTGTTTTTCCGTTGCCTAGGGTTGATTGACGCGCGTGAGGAGGAATTGCCGTGTGGGAATATATATATATATATTACAATGTCTGCGAGCGAGTGAGCGAGCGGAATCTAAGTGTGTGTACATGGCGTGACAAGGCGATTGTGCGGGGAGGATGCTTGACTGCGCACGCCCGTCTCACGGCGCAATCTCTCGAATCTCTGCGGGTGTGTAGGTGGGCAGGATTGTATAGGCGGTCAGCGCCGCGTCTCATGGCGCCCCACTCGCCACTCGCCACCCGCCACTCACTGTCAATAATGTCGAGATAGGCCTTACTGGCAGGACTGTCCGGGTACTCGTCCACAAAGCTCTCTCCCAAATCACAGCATTTACCAATGCGCGGGTCGAGCGGTACGCTACCGAGAAAGTTCAAGCCCAACTCTTGGCAGAGTGCGCGTGCCCCACCGGTACTAGGGTAAAAGATGTCACTCCGTCCGTGACATGCAGGGCATACAAAGCCCGCCATGTTCTCTACGACGCCGAGGATGGGTACGTCGACTTTGCGTAGGAATGAAATCTCCTTGCGTACGTCTTGGAGGGAGACTTCCTGCGGCGTGGTGAGGAGTACGGCGCCATTGATGCCGCTTTCCTTGAGGTAGGAGACGATGGACAGGTGTTCGTCGGAGGTGCCTGGCGGTGTGTCTACGAGCATGTAGTCGAGGACGTGCGTTGGGGGGAGCGGTGCAAGTGACTCGTGGCCGTCACCGTCGCCGTCTTGGGCCGCAATGGCATCTGCCATTTCCTGTGCCTCCTCTTCGAGACCACCACACCAATCGACGTCGAGGAGAAACTGCTTGATGAGACCATTCTTCTTGGGTCCGCGCCAGATGACGGCGGAATTCTGCGAGGGCAAGAGGAAACCAATGGACATGCAGCACAGATTGTCGGATACGTAGACGGGGGACCAGCCCGTGGACGACGAGTGGATCGTGGCGTTGGATAGGCCGAGGATGGTGGGAATGGATGGCCCACAGACGTCAATGTCCATGATGGCCGTCTGCGCGGGTGGGGGCGTGGCGTGGAGAAGAGTGGGTCAATTTGGCGTGACGGTGGCGGTGGCGGTGGCGGCACGACTCACCTGCACACTCTCATCACTAGCAAAGGCCCATCCCAGCATACTGGTAAACGTCGACTTGCCCACCCCACCCTTGCCACTCATGACGAGAATCTTATTCCTAACCCCCTTCATTCGGTCTTTAATCTTTGCAAGGTCGGGATCCGGTCCCTTTGGCGTTGTTGAACACACCCCCTGATTGGGACAGCCCTCGCAGGCAGAGGCCTTGCCTGCTTGATCGCTATCTGTGCCGGGGCAGTGTGCGGGTGCATTTTCGGGGACGGTGTCGGGAAGGGCTTCGGCAACGGATTGGGGAGGGAGGGGGTGCGAGACGGTGGCAGAGGGGTTCGACGCCGAGGCCGACGACGACGAGGGGCCGGCCTCGGATGGGGATTGAACGGCGAGCATGGCGGGGGTGAGCGGGGCGTGTTGGCGGGCTCAGTAGAATGGTATTGAGGTGGAAGCGATGCGATGGGTTGGGCGGCACGAGTTGAGGCTGATGGTAGGGAGGGGTAGTTGGCTGCATTCGTTGGCTGCATTCTTGTCCCACCTCGACTCACTCACTCACTCACGCGCCTTATCCCCGGCATTCGCCACCCAAGGCCCGGGACGCGTGCCGCGGCTCAACTACGCGAGCGACTTGAGTCCGCCCAAAAATTTGGCGTCGGCCGAAGGAGGCGAGTGTGCAGTTGGCAACTTCGAAGGATTCGAGTTGGGTGAGGGTGTGGAATGTATGCTGTGATCACCAGTCACTACATGACATTCCCTGCCATTTAGCGCAACGCAGCCATCTTCTTCCACCCCTTCACAACCACCCGCATTCACTACCCACCACGCCCACCACACCCACCATGGCCCGCCGTACAGGCCGCGCCCCAGCCCCAGCCGCCGCCTCTTCCTCTTCCTCTTCTTCGCACGCCGCTCGACGCAGGGCTACTGCACCTGGCGCAGCAGGCTCAGCCTCCACCACTGCACGCAAGGCACCGAAGAAGCCCAAGAGTATACATGACGTGTATGATTTTGCCGTTGAGCAGCAGCAGGCCGGTGGCAAGAGGCGGGGAGATCGTTCCTTGAGGAGAGCACATGCCGGTGGTGATGACGACGGCGAGCAGGGTGGGCGCAGGGAGAAGCGCCGCCGTGCGCGAGACGATGACAGTGAGGGCAGCGGCGACGACGACGATGGCGATGGCGACGGCGCGCACCACGCAGATCGCCGGAATCAGGCTGTGCCCACATTTGGCGACGACGACGATGACGACGGCGATGCCAACGCCATTGATGAGGAAGACGATTCGGACATTGAAAGCGATGATGCATTTGGCGCAAGCGACGAGGAGAGGTATCAGGGATACGACTTTGGTGGCACAAAGGGCAAAAAGGCCAAGGGGCGTCGCGGGCAGCATGGCGACGACGAGGATGACGACGAAGACGACGACGCCTCCGACGACGCAGACATGGTAGACTTGAGCAAGATGCTCGATGGCGGAGGGGGAGACGAAGATGACGACAGCGACGACAGCGACGACTCGGACAATAACACCGCCGACGACACCGCCTCGGACGCCCGCCTGGCCCACCTCGCCTCGTCCTACGCCCTCCCCGGCAAACGCTCCGCAGACGACGATGCTGCCGACGACGCCTCGGCCCCCGCCAGACGCCGCCGCCGCGTCCTGGCAGAGCGCTTCGAGGCCATGCCCGAGTCGGAATTCGCCGCACCAGGTTCAGGGACGGGCGCAGGGCAGTCCCTCGGCATCGAGGACCTCCTTGCACCGCTATCGTCCAGCAGTGCCACGGGCGAGGCTGGCAGCCTCACTTCGCTGCGCAACAATACGCGGGCACTGCGCGACGCGGGCCAGCGCAGTCTTGGCGGCCAACAGCAACAACCCGTCGCATCGAAGCGCGGGGGCGGCGCACTCTCCGCCCCGCTCCCCGCCATTGTCAAGGACAAGCTCCAGCGTTCGGCGGGGTACGACCTCTCCAAGGAAGAAGCCGAAAAGTGGACGTCTACCATTAAGCGTCTCCGCGAGGCCGAGCACATTTCCTTTCCCCTGCAGGGTGGGCCCTCTCGTCCCAAGGCGACGACGGCCCAGCTCGCCGCTACGTTCAAGCCCTCGAATTCCCTCGAGTCGGGCATTGACGCGCTCCTGCAGAGCGAAGGCCTCTCCGAAAAGCAAATTTCCCAGAGCGAGGAACTGGCCATGCGCAAGATGGATCCCGAGGAGGCCAAGCGCCGCCGTGATGAGCTGAGGCAGATGCGCGAACTCATGTTCCGCGCAGAGCAAAAGGCTAAGCGTACGAGCAAGATCAAGAGCAAGACGTACAGGAAAATCGCACGCAAGGACCGCGAAAAGGAGAGGGCAAAGCTCATCGAGGCGGGCATTGTACCTGCTGACTTGGACGACGACGACGGCGAGGATGACGAGGCGCGTACAAAGGCAGAGCGAGACCGCGCGAGGGAGCGGGCCACGCTCAAGCACAAGAATACGGGCAAGTGGGCAAAGGCCATGTTGGGCAGGCGAGGCGGCGGTGATGAGCAGCAAGACGACGATACGCGGCAGGCCATCGACGAGCAGCTGCAGCGCGCTGAGCAGCTCCGCAGAAGGATTCAGGGGCGGGGTAGTGCCGGTGAGAGCGGTAGTGACGGTGATTACGACAGCGATGCCGGCGATTACGATAGCGACGACGACGACCCGCGCAAGGCTGCCTTTGACGAGCTGCGTGCCCTCGAGGAGCGTGAGGCTGCAGAAGAAGAAGAAGAAGGCGCCGGCGGTGATGGTGGCGGCAAAGTGCGCGGCGTATGGAACATGAAGTTCATGAAGGACGCACGCAATCGCGATGCAGCAGCTGCCGATCAGGCAAGGCACGACTTCAAGGCAGAGTTGCGCGCTATGGCTGGCGGCGAGGGCAGCGACGGCAGTGACGGGGACGACGACGACGACGACGACGACGTGTCTGCAGGGCCCATTGTAGGGAGGAGGACATTTGCGAGTGCCGGCGCGGGTGCGGGTGCGGGTGCGCGGGGTGCACCAGCTGTGCAGCGCCCCAGTGCGGCCAGCGTCCCTGACGACGCAGACGGCGGCGCGTCCGACTCGAGCTCCGAGGCAGGTGAGCCCGCCGTGCACCGCAGTGCGTCGCGCAACGCCCGCCCGCTCTTGCGTGACTCTGCACCTGCCTCCGCGGACGCTCCCACCGACGCCGACCCCTCCGCCAATCCCTGGCTAGGCGGCGGCAGCGGGACCACGACCACGACCACCACCAAGACACCGACGCTCGCCTCGCGCTCCAGCACGGCCGCCACGAAATCCCTGAGCAAGCTCGAGAAGCGCAAGACCCAGTTGGCGGATAAGCGCGGTGAAGCGGCGGATGATGCGCGGCTGGAGATTGACCCTGCGGCGATGATTCGACCCAAGGAGGTAAAGGGCGTGGTGCAGGTGCAGCCTGCACCGCAGCGTGCGCCCGCGCCTGCGCCTGCGCCTGCCGAGGACGACGACGACAGCGATGACGACTCCTCGTCCTCCTCCTCCGAGGGTAGCGAACCCCTCGATCTGGGCGCATCATCGCGCGGCGCCCGCCCCTCCCGCAAGACCCTCTCCCAGCGTGACCTCATAGCCGAAGCCTTCGCAGGGGACGACGTCACCTCTGATTTCGCCCTGGAAAAGGCTCGGCAGGTGGCTGCGGACGCGCCTGTTTCAGTGGATACGTCTCTCCCTGGATGGGGATCCTGGGGCGGGAAAGGCGTTAAGTCCAATCGCCGGTCTGGGGCTGCGGCGCGTGCTGCTGCTGCCGCCAAGAAGAATGACAACATCAAGACGACGCCCGGCCTTGCCCCTTCCGCGCGGAAAGACGCACACCTCTCCAACGTCATAATCAACCAGCGCACAGACAAGAAAGCGCAAAAGTACCGCGCAAAGGAGCTGCCTTGGCCTTATACGAGTGCAGCGCAGTACGAGGCTACGCTTAATCAGCCTCTGGGGCAGGAGTGGAATACTGTGACGCAGGCGCAGAGGTTGAGTATGCCACGTGTGATTGGGGCGAAGCCTGGGGCGGTGATTAAGCCGATACGGAGGGTGGGGTAGGGGTAGTCGTGCTGGGTGTTGGGTGCCGGGGGAGGAGGAGTGGGATGAGGAGGAGGATGAGGATGGGAAGTTTCATACGATACGTTCATGCATGCATAGCATCCATTTACCCATACGTTCGTTTGTTCGGTCGCTCGGTCGTTCGTTCGTTCGTCAGCTTGGACTCTTATCTGCGCGCACACGTCCGTCCGTCCGCCGCTCTCTCTCTCTCTCCGTCTCCGTCTTCGAGAGGGAGGGAGGCCAGAGGCAGGGAGGCCAGAGGCAGGGAGAGAGGAATTCGGCGCACTCTCACAGCACAGCACAGCACAGCGTGTAGCGCCGAATGTAAGAGTGCACATGCAGGCAGACCATGCCACACCTCGCGTCACGAGCGTGAGCTCTCAGTCAGTCGTCAGTCGTCAGTCGTCAGGTCAGGTCAGACCCGTCCGTAGCAGCGCTAACTCTGGGGCGCTGTACGGCCTTCTTACTGTATGTAGCTCAGTCACTCACTTACTCCTTCCCACCCCACGTCACCCCACTCCAGGTCACATCACATCACATCACATCACGTCAACGTCCTGTTTGCGCGTTCCCTGGTTTGGCGTAGATACCTAGGTACGTATCGACAGGGAGCAGGGGGCGCGGGGGCCGGAAGGCCGGAACTAACGCCCATTCCTTCCTGAAGGCTCAGACCAACCCTGACTCCAGTGCTGAAGCTGAGGAGGCCCTTGTGCCTGTGCCTGTGCCTGTGCCTGTGCCTGTGCCTGTGCCTGTGCCTGTGCCTGTGCCTGTGCCTCAGTCAGGGAGGGCTAACAAGTACTCGCGAGATCAGCTTCCTCACTCGCGCGGGGGGACCAGCTCAGCTCAGCTCACGTCAATCTCAATGTTCCCCGGGGAACAACCAGCAGACCAGCAGGCCAAGTCTCATCTGCAGTCGCATCGCATTGTATTGCAGATGGAAGGCCAAGGCGAAGGTAGTTGCGAATGGAAAGCAGCGAGCTCAAGAACAAGGTACCTACACGTCGCGCAGCGGGCGACAGGGGACGGGGGAATACCTAGGTAGGGACCTGGAACGAGGACAGGGCGGGCGGGCGGCGGGCAAGACTAGCGTGGGAGGGAGGGAGAATTTCTACTTTGCTTGTACAGTACGTAAGGAGTAGGTATAGGTAGGTAAGTAGGTACTTACGTAAGTAGTAGGTACGTAAGTAGTAGGTAGCCAGGTAGGTAGGTACCTACCTAGCGTGCAATGAGCGAGTCTGACCGCGCGACACTATGTACGACTGCCTGGAGGGAGGTGCCCCGCAGATGCGATATGAAGCGTGTCATGCGATGCGATACGATGCGATGTACTGACTACGAAAAAAGAGTGTTTGTATACCGTCTGAAGATGACTGACAGGCGGAGGCGGAGGCAGAGGCAGAGTGGACTAGGATCAAGACGAGACGAGACTCTTTCTTTGTTGGGATACGATACGATGCGATGCGATGCGGTACTACGATAGGCGAGCGATGCGAGGCGAGGCGAAACAAAGTGTGATTCAAGCAAGTGAATGTGTAGCAGCCAGTGTGGGAAGTAGGCGCTGTATGGGATGGGATTGGAATGGAGGGGAGCACTCGTCTCGCCCCGACTCGCCCCGACTTGACTAGACGAGACTTAGAAGAAATCATAAGACGGGCCTCTGCCGTGCGTCTGGGCCTGCATCGGCCTCTCCCCAGCAGAGGTGCGCTCCCCCAAGGCCGTCCTCACAGGAGGGAACGACGCCTCCACCGGCGAACTCGCAGACACAGGCACGGGCACAGGCGAAGGATAAGGATTGGAGCCCCTCCTCGCGCGGGGCTGCCGCGGGCTGCCGGGTTCAGCTGTTCCCCCCCGTGCGGCGCCGGAGACGGACAGAGAAGGGGAGGAGGAGGACGTCTCTAGTGCGGGTGGGCGTGGGCGTGGGCGTGGGCGTGGGCCCGGACCGGCGCGGTCTGGCGCGATCGGTGGGCCCGGTGGGGAGGGGAGCTGCTGCCGCAGGAGCGGTCCGGCTGCGGGGGCTGGGACCGGGGCAGGTGCCGGGGCCGTCGTCGGCTCAGCACTCGCACTCGCCTGCGTCGCACCCGCACTCGCAGAGATGGACCTCTGCGCCTCGAGTACAGCGTCGAGCCAGCTCGTAGGACGCTCGCCATTCTCGTGCGCACTGGGTAGGGATCTCCGCGGGTTCGTGGGGCTCGGGCTCGCCGCGACGAGTACGGGCGGGTTGCCCTCGTCGTCGTGGTCGCCGTCGTGGGCGTGGGATGCGCTCCCCGCCGGCCGCTCGACTTCAACGTGCGGGTCCGCGCCGGATTCGAACGTCTCGCGACTGGCATTCCGACTGGCGACGCCCGAGTCCGGTACGGTGATGCTAATGTGGCTTTGGCTGGGCACTGTCGCGACGGGCGTGGGGTGCTGGTTTGTGAGCTGCACGACGCGTGCAGGGTCAAGCCCACCACCGTGCAGGACGACGCGGGGTACAGCCGGCGGCGGCGGCGCGGGGTGGTGCTCCGGGCGGGACGCAAGCTCATCGCTGAACATGCTACTCGCCTGCGTGACGTCCTCGGGCACGCCCATTGCGACGGCGCGGTTGTTCGACGGCGCGTTGTTGCTTCGCCAGCGCTGGGGAAAGGGCGGTCTCCAGGAGCGTGCGGGCGGTGCCGCATCGATTGCGCTAGGAGAGGCGAACGAGGCCGTGGGACTCGTGACGGGCATCATGATGAGTGCGTCGGGACGCTGCGCATCTCTGCCCAGGCTGAACTTCATCTCCTGCTGGCCGTCGCCATGGCCGCCGCCGCCACGCAGATGCTGACCATCGTTGGGCGTGGGCGTGGGCGTGGGCGCGGGCGCGGGCGCGGGCGTCGTCGTCGTCGCGGTATCGAGGACCGTCTCGGGAAGAGGAGGAAGCGTCCTGCTCTGCGCGCCATCCGATGTGGGTCCAGCACTGTCGCCGCCGAGAGGGCGCCCCTGCTCGGCAATTTGTTTGCGCGACGGGTTGGCCGGTGTGCTCCCAGACGGCCGCTCCTGGTTATTCGCAGGATCAAAGAAGCGAAAGTAGGCGGCACCGAGGGTGAGGCTGCCAAAGAGGACGGCGCCCCAGACGGTGACGAGGTGCGACGTCTTGATGAGGTACGTCGTGGGCGCGGGACCCTGTAGCATGCTAGTGTAAAACGAGGCGGCGAGACGCGCAGCCACAACGAGGTAAACGGTAGCAGCGGCGATGACACAGCCAAAGAAGATGGACAGGGAGCGGTGGCATCGCCGGAGGTACTTCCACCGAATGTACGGCCGGGCGTCGCGGCACAAGTGGTACTGCTGCTCGCGTCTGCGCTGCTTGGGCTTGAGTGGCGGGAAAAAGATGTCTTCCAGGCCGCCGCTGGTGGGGCGCTGCATGGCCATGGCGGCCGGAACGTTGTCGAGGGTGCCCCGCGACTTGCGCTTCTCTCGAGACATGTAGCGCTCAATGGATCCGACGAGCGTCCGTGGCGAGACGGGTGGAGAGTCGCCGCCGGCAACGGTCATGGAGCTGTTTCCGATGCGTAGACTTCGGCGCGGATCAAGCCCAAGCGTCGGCTCGTGGGCAACGCTGGTGGTGGCTTCTTCAATATTCAAGGCGGGTGTGTCAATTGTGGGCGCTGCTGCATTGCCGCCCTGCAACATCTCGCGCTGCTGTTCCTCGAGCTTGCGGACAAGCTTATGCTGCTCCTTGACCTGCGCGTGCAAGAGATAGAGCATATACCCACCTGCGGGAATGTAAAACAGCAGCAACATTCCGGCAAAGGCCGTCCAGATGGCGTATCCAATGGCGAGGTAGCGCTTACTGTTTGCTGCCGTGTCCCAGACATTGCTCGCCTCGACGAGGAGGTCCTGTACCTGTGAGGCGGTAATGGGCACAGCCGTACTCGCCGCAATGGCCTCTTCGATGTCGGCTCGAAACGCAGTGTACTGGTGGAATGCATGCGTTAGGGTGCTCTGGGCCAGGACGGCGCAGGGCACGACGGCAGCGACGAGTGCGCAGGGTGTGCCCAGTGTGATGGAGTTGATGACCCATGGCTTGCGGAAGAGGCGGTGAAAGAACCACTGCTGCTCTACGCGGCCGCCATCGAGGAAGCCTGGTGCGGCGAAAAAGGAGCCAATGGAGGCGTACAGCGCACCGAGGTAGAGGGGAATCCAGACGAGGATGTTAAAGGCGTCAATGTGCTTTTGGAGCGTGTCGACTTGGCGGTGGTAGCAAAAGAAGGTGACGAAATAAAAGGCAATGGACAGGACGCCAAAGAGGCCTTCAAAGAGGGTGAAGACGTTGAGGGCATTGGGCTGTGCGGGGGGTATGGTGGGTGGGGGCGAGTGGGGTTCGGAGTGAGTCAAAGCGCGTGTGGATAAATGCGCGTCCATATGGCGTAGGTCCAGCAGCACACTCACCACGAGGAATCCTCCATGCTCCCGACGCTTATACCGAACCAGCCAGAATTTCCCCTGCCAGGTGCGATGTGCAATGACAGCGGCTGCGGGGGCGGGGGCGAAGGTGGGGCGCAGTCAGTCGCCTCGGCGTCAGAAATCAATGCGGTGCGCGTGCGCGTACAATCAAGTCAGCCCACCCCGCCACTTGCACTCACTTCCAAGTATGACCATGATCCAGAGTATAATCGCCCCAACACCGAGCGCGACGTAGAACGTCCCGCCCAGAGGAAACCGAAACAAGTCATTAATGAAGCTTTGCAGCTCTCGCAGCGCATCAGCATCGGGCGACGCGAGCGCATCGGTGAGGCTGCTGGGAAAGGGCCCGTGAGCCACCTCGGAGCTGAGGGAAATGGCGCTGTGGGGAGACCGCCGGTGCACAGCGCTGGCCACGTCGAGGGGCATCGTGCCGCAAAGGGCCCCGAGTGGGCGCTACCGTCGGCGCTCGCTGGCTGTCTCGCCGCGTTGCAATCGTACTCGACTTGCCGGCGTGCGGAGTGACGTGCGGAGTGGTGAGTGGGATGGTGGTGGCGATGGCGGCTGGCGGCGATGGCGGTGGCTACGACGACTGGGAGATACGCTTCGTATTGGGCAACAAAGAGGTGAGTGAAAGGGCAAGAACGTCTGGGGTGTCCATGTCGTTGAAGCGTGAGAGAGAACCTTGGCTTACTCGTGCGGAGGTAGGAAATCTCCATCGGAGCAAAAATCAAGGCCGGCCAGCATCCGCTTGCCGCTGCCGCTTCTACGGACATGGACGAATGGGTCAGCAGCATCCGCCTTGCCTTGCCGAGTCGCATGGCATCGAATGGAAAAGGATCCGCATAGTCAGCTGTGCTCAACGGTCGACGCTCGACGCTCGACGGAAGCAGGACTGCGAGATGTCCATACAGTGACCGAGAGCTGTGGGAACGCGGCGGCTCTCCCCCTCTTCCTAATGTGATTGGATTGTAGCCGTGCGCAGAAGGACGTTTCGCATTCGCCTAGCGCACACCTACATACATGGACGGACTGATGTATGTACGTGCGTATGTAGGTGTGGATCTTGCAGGCGGCACAAGCCGGACTGCTGCGATCCACTCTACTTGAGCGGCTAGGTGGGTATGGCGTGGCGTTGGGTACTTAGGGTAAGCATTCCCGGCCAATTGTGCACAGTCGCAAGCTCCGCCCGCCCCGCCCCGCGCCGCCCCGCCTCGCCTCGCCTCGCCTCGCCTTGATCCGGAGTCGGGTGCGGAACCAAGGCTTTTTGGCGTGTGTGTTGGTATTGCGTGCACCCTCTCTTCGCCTAGAACCTGTTCGCATTCGCATATCGCATTCGCATGATCAAATGCGGCGCGGCGCAAAGCAGAGCCCAACTGCCGCCGTGCGAGACGCGCCGTCGGCCTCGCTAAATTCCCCGGTTTCCAGCCCAGTCCGCGTCGAGTCCGCGCTACAGTCCGCGTCCAACGTCAAGCCTCCCTCCTCCAATTGCCGAGGTCGCTCGCGCGCGCCCGCCTTCCCCGCGTTGCGCGTTGCGTTGCGTTTGCATAAAGTGTAAAGCGCAAAGAGTGTGGCTCCGCTCGTGCTGGCCTGTGCGGAGTGTTTCACGACGTTGGCAATGACGGACGCTTTACATATTGTATTCTACTTGGGCCGGTCGCTGGCCGGCGCTGAGTGAGTGGTCCAGTCCAGACCCGAGCCTCGGAGTTCGGAGTCGGAGTCGGAGGTTTCACGTCGGATTTTTCTCCCTCCGCGTTGACAGCGTAGCGTAGCGCAGCGCGGCTCAACCCCGTAGACTCTCTCCACCCACCCGCTCCTCTGCGCTCGACTCGATTACCGTACTGCTCACACTTGCTACACTCAAGACTTCGGATCATCCTCGTCCTCGTCCTCTCGCATTCGCATTCGCATCTGCATCTGCACTTCCTGCAAGGAGGGGAGGACAAGCCCGGCTGTCACCGTCACTGTCACTGTCACTTCATTTCGGCTGAATATCCGGCAGATGAGAGGGGAGGGGGGGGGGGG